>JAEIGH010000123.1:0-216623 GCA_018903575.1 Drosophila saltans
TAATGATTTCCCACGAAAAGGGTGTAAAGTGATCTTGTTTTGGACGCTGCAGCTGCGCGTATGAGTTAGATGGGGTCATTTGCTTATAATATAAAAAGGGGTCAAGATTTGCTTAGCTTGCATTTTTATGCGTGGGAATTGGATGGGGTGAATTGTTTATAACAAAATAAAAGAGGGTCAAGATTTGCTGAGTTAGCATTTTAAAGATGGGGTGAATTGTTTATAATAAAGTAATAAGAGTGGTATTATATGGGGAGGCGGATATATTACTATATATATGCACAAACAGAGACATATCTACATACATATATTTACACTGCATCACCATGGCAACGGGACTTGCATAGTTTTGTCGCCGTTGCTATTGCGCAGTTGTATTTATTTCGTCTTTCTTTTGCACCCAGAAGAAAATGCAAACGACGCAGTCTCCCGCTGCCGAAGCCCGCTGCTGACGCTTTCTGCCGACGTCCGTCGCCGGCGTTTACCACGGACGCCTAAAATGTAACGGCACGCGACCAATACATATGTGGAGTGATAATTATCACGCCATAATGTCGACCTGTGATTGGTCCATCACAGGCCGCATCTGGCAGGCGACGTCGGACAGACAGCGTCGACGCCAATAGAAGCTTCTGGAAGAAAATTTGGGTACGTGGCGACTGCGCAGAAAAATGGGAAATGAATCGAAGCTAAGAATCACTTTGACTTCGCAGATGCCGAAGATATCAAGTTTGTACAAAAAAAAAAAAAAAAATGAACAGAAGTCTAGGAGCAGAAGTGGTAAACTCCAAGCGAATCAAAAGCAACGTATCTAGGGAGAAACAAGATACTGAGCTTGAACCAAGAATACAAGGATATGTCCGACTCAACCAACATAAGTATAACCAAGGAAAACAGAGAATATACGGGTGAGTTGGTCATAGGACCATAAAGAGCCCTTACCTTATTTCATCGCAACCAAGTATGTCATCGCCAGTTTAGAATACAAAGTGTGGTTAGGGAATAAATTAAATAAATCGAAAGAAAGAAAAAAAGCAAATGCTGTTCAATAAAGTTTATAACGTATAAATGAAAGACCAAAGATATTTCATTAAATGGGTGATAGGGTACTAACCCCTTCCCTTATCCTTTTCCTATCCCACTGTGTGTATTAGAATGTTGGTGTATTCGTTTATATATGTGATGGTCTGTTCAATGGTGTCCGGGTAATACCCTAACCATTGTTTAGATTTATTTGATTGTAAGTTTGTCATAGTCATCAAATCAGGATCCGTGTAATACCCTACCTGATTTGATGTATTTTGTAGTAGTTTATTTGTTTGTCTGAAAGGTGACCATTAAGTTCCGGGTAATAACCTGCTTGATTATGATCCCTATCTGTAATACTTTCTCTGTTCCCCTCTAGTCGAGATCCGGGTAATACCCTAGTCGACTGAAGTTTGTGTTTATGTCTTCTGTACTACCAGAAAACTTCATAACACCTCAATGACGCTATTCATCAGTCTTTTCACAGCCAGTCTTGTTCCATTGCATAGTCGAGGTTGATTAATATTACGCAGCATGATGACAACTGATCCTACTTTTAACTGCAAATTGTGAGGTGGTAATCCAGGCAATTCCAGTGAATTTAAGAACTCAGTGGGATAGTTGATTACGTTATCCTGGTCCATTACGGTGTCGACTGATTTGAAGGAAACCAACTGTCCTGGAAGATAATTCTTAATGGTCGCATTAAGATCCTCGACATCTTTATTTTTCGCTGCTAATATTGCTCGTTCACCCAGCCAATTATGGTTATTGAACTTTTGCGCTATATCTGGGAAAACTCGCCGAATAAGCTCCACTTTTGAGTCTGTGATGTCACAGAAATCTGTAGGTAATGTGATGAATCCGGCCGAGGTGTCCACTGCAACTTTATTATAACAACTGCTTCGCAAACACATTTGCAGTTTCATCTTGTTGCCAAAATTCTCGCATGTTAGTTGTTATGTGGAGCGTCTTTCCGTACTGCCACAAATTTGATGATTTTAGGCATGCATTTAGTTCATCAGCAACAGTTAATAGGGGAATAACTGGAAGAGTCTGACGAAAATCACCTGACAACAGAATCATGGCCCCACCGAAAATATTTTGGTTGTCGCGAAGATCTTTCAACGTTCTGTCCAGTGCCTCCAGTGACCTCTTATGGGCCATTGTGCATTCATCCCAAACAATCAATTTGCATACCTGTAGGATCTTGGCCATTGCGCTATTTTTGGCGATGTTGCAAATTGGTGTTTCGGTAATTTGCATGTTTAGTGGTAATTTCAAGGCAGAATGTGCAGTTCGCCCGCCTTTTAGCAGAGTTGCAGCTATTCCAGATGAAGCCAACGCTAGAGTAACATCATTTCGTGATCTGATCCTCGCCAAAAGCAATGAAATTAAAAACGTTTTTCCGGTTCCTCCGGGAACATCAAGGAAACAAATTCCACCAGATCCACTGTTCACATTTGTCGTTGCATTCTAAGCCTATCTCCTACATTGTCACTCACTAAAGAACGCAATCGTGAGGTAGCTCTTCGCACATTTCATCGACTACGACGACATAAGTCAGATCGTGTTCTCCTCGGCATCCTAAACAATTTACTTAATCAAAGTCACTTTTAATTAAATTCAAAACCAAAATTGTTCTCGAGTTTTAGCGAGACAAACAAACAGCAATAGATTTATATATATATAGATTTACATAAATTAATGTCTAAAATAATTTTCGATTTTGACATATATATCAACGGTAATCTGATGAAAAAATCTGTTAAACTTTGAAGTCTGCATTTACCGTCATTTAGACAAGCTTTCGGTATTTTCTCACCTCTTAAACTTCCACAATTAATTCAAAACCAAAATTAGCCGAATCGGTTTAGCTGTTCTCGAGTTTTAGCGAGACAAACAAACAGCAATAGATTTTTATATATATAGATTTGATTTGCTCAATAATATATTCCAGCCTACATACATATAACTATAGTAATTTCAAATTCATCATAAAATAGAGACTCGTTTAAGCACAAGTAGAGAGAGGGAGAAAAAAAAAAGAACAGAGGGAAATGGGTGGTAAAGAGTGTAAGGCTATGTAAAAAAAAGTTGACTTTTATTGCCTTGTCAAAGCTTTGTAAATGTTTTTAGTTCCTTCTTCACGTATAAGTATTAAGGAGAAAGAAGCTTAACTTTAACTGCCCTTTCACCAATGCCTCCTTCTTTGTTGAACTATAATACCGATACATACACACTCACATACACATCCACACACAAGTTGCGGTAGTTTTTACCTGTTGCGCTTCGTTAACTATTTGATAGCATAAAAAGCTTTTGGCTATCAATCATTGTCCGTACTGAATTATTAAGCGTCATGTTTTGTTCTTATTATTGTTGTTTTAATTTTGACTTTTTCTTTTCCTTGGGAATATTGTGGATGCGCCCAACCATAGAGGTGTGTTTTTGTGTTTCACTTTGACTAGCAAAACATATCTCTGACCCTACTTTTCTCTCTCTCTCTCTCTCTCTCTCTCTCTCTTTATCTTTCGCTCCTTGGTCGTCCTTCCGTTTCGTTTTGCAATAGATTTTTGGGACTATAGAACATTTTTTGCTTCTTATCGATGGCAATTTCCTATCAATTTTTTCTTTTTATTTTTACAAAGTTAAATGAAAAATAGAGGGGACGTAGTGGGACAGCTAAAGGTGGAGGGAGAGTGAGATATACCAATAAATAAAATGGCTGCCCCACTGCCTTCTGTCTCTTCCGGCAGACCTTCAGGAGCAATTAGAAATAGTCGTAAAACAAACGACTACCAAATGTTCTCTTCTTCTTTGTCGCTTTGTCCCTTCCATTTCCTCCTGGTTTACTTATTTCTACTGTTATTACTCTTATACTCTCGCATTTGCAATTTGTTAGATGATGGTAAAGAATTCATGGGGTTAAATACTTGAAATCTCTTTGATAAAGTGCAATTGCGAAGCCAATGCGAAATTTAAATGTATGAAAGTTGTATTTAAAGGACTCTATTGAAAGCAACTATTTGGGCAAAGTTTTACTGCCTTTGAAACCGAAGAAACATCTGCCAAGATTGAAAGGCTTCACAAAAAGTAACTTCTGCAAAAGGAATATCTAAACACCCAAGGAGTTATACGGAAAACATCGACTTGGATCAAAGTGTGCCGATTTTCTAATTATATGGCTAAAAAAAAAAAAGAAACGCGAGCTCGTTGAGATGAGGGCTGCAAAGTTAACCGGACAGTGTCTCAATTTCAAGTTTATCAGTATTGAGAGGATGTGTAGTCTCCAATTCAAATTCCAAATTGTTGTAATAAATTGTTTTAGCTTTCCTCTTCTAGTTTGGGAGAAGGTTCTTAGGAACTCGCATGCCCCTCTTTGGTTGCTTGGTCAAAGTATTTCCGTTAGGCTCAGTCTCCCATGGTCTTCCATTATAGAACATTTTGTAATAGATTGCCGAGACCGGAGATTTCTTTGAGCTACAATTAGATGGTTAATATTGTATTGTTTGTTTGTATCGCGGACGATTGCCCGAAAGGAAAAGAAGAGGAGGGAAAGGGAAAGGAAAACATGTATTCATGAGGAAATAAAAGAGAAACTATCACAACACCTATAGACATATAAATCGGTTAGGGTGTAACGGACACCATCTTACAACTATACTAAGATAAGAATAGTGTAACAAAAGGGGACATAAAAATAAGTCGGTTAAGGTATAAACTGGACACCGACTGATAACAATACTACAATAGGATGACCCAAGACTTACGGTGTGACCGACTAGGGTGTAAACCGGACATCGATCACTCCATAAATCTCGGACGCATGCCAACAGATACAGGACGCCGTAACAGTCAACAAGGGTGTATCTTCACGTCACACACACACTACGATACCTGCCCATGTACCGACTAGTGCACACATACATTGACAGAACTTGCTCTCATTTGCTCTCATTGAGCGTACGAACGTTCGGCTTTTTGCCGAAGGTTTCTGGGGTTCCATGGTTAGGCTAGTGTTTGCAATCAAAAAATCTTACGTTTGTCCCATCTATGTGTTGTATAGTTAGTGGTATAACTAGAAATATTTAAAAATATTTAATTAAAAAAAAAGTGCGCCCGTATTTAAAAGGCAGTTTGCTGTGGAGCAATTGCAGAAATTCGTGTCGGCAAAAATTTGGTGTAGCGTGTTTGAAGCCAATACATAGAACTCAAAAAAAAAAATAAGTGAAGTCCCAAAAAAAATCTTAACTCGCGACTCGGTTTAACATTCCAGTGTGAGTGGCTACGCAAGTGAAAGTAGAAAAAAATATAATGGACAGGAAAAGAATATAATAGATATATATATATATATATGCGTATTATCTTGGAAGTGAGAGTCCCGAGAATTCCCAAAGACGTGGGCACAAAAAGGAAGCCCTTTACAACGATCATCATCACCTATCAAGAAGAAAGGACGACGGCATCAGCAGCAACAGCAACCACACCTGCAATAGAAGATACAGCAGCAGCAACAACAGATAAGATACAATAAGATTTATATTTGTTTATATATTTATATATTTAATAAGATTTAAATCTATATATATAAAATTCTCGTGTCACAGTTTTCGAAGTCATACTCCTCCGAAACGGCTTGACGGATTTTGATGAAATTTTTTGTGCTTATCCGGTATCTATGAGAATCGGCCAACATCTATTTTTCATCCCCTTTCTTTCTCACTCCCTACCACATTCTTACATACATACAAAATATACACATTCTAACATACATACACTAAGTAAGCTAGGAAATTATTTATATGCCAAAACAACTTTTGCCGGGTGAAATAGGTTATTATTTATGCATGTTTTGTACAATAAGCAATGCCGATAAAACGCAAAGGGGCTGATTTGAGCCGCAGTACAAGTAACGCTCAGTACTTGCGAAATAGCAGAACCGAAAGAGCAGAAGTACAAATCCAGCAACAAAATACTGATGCTCGTGTCAGAATGGCGCAATTGTCACAAAAAGTCAGATGATTAGAACAACGACAATCACGCCGTTTCACAGCCAATAGACGAAGAACAAATTACCAACAACGACAACAGGTACATCGAGCATTTATATCTGATTCATTCCTGCGTCTAGCATTCCAGTATGAGCCCAAAAGTGGTAATTGGTGCTATGGACAAGGAATGTCCGCATTGTCATGCTCTGAAATTCAAAAATGAGCTAGCGAGGATGTGTGCGCGTCAGGAAAAGTGTAACTACCTGAAATTGAAACACCACCTGAACCATTGAACGGCTTACTTATCGGCACGGATCTAGATTCTGACGTGTTCCTGAAGTCAATTCGAAGATTCAATTGATGCTTTCAAATGACATTGTTCGGAGCAACAGAAATAGTTCGAAATACTAATACAAATGGTCAACAATCCATTTCTGCATTCAAAATCAGAGGCCAAGTTTATCATAAAATGGGCTCACTGCTGCCAATGCCAAACGAATCACATAAATTCTTACAAATTTACTTTATGGGCGGCGAGGATTCTGGAAGCACACTTGCCACACACGCACATTTGTATCTTCAGATGTTGTTGCCAGGGAACTTGGTATCATATAAATCTATTGATACAGTTTGCGACGAAAGCGAAGAAGAAAATTTTCCCACAGAGTTTTTGAACTCACTGGATTTGCCTGGCATGCCACCGCATAATTTACAATTAAAGGTTGGATCTCCAATTATCTTGCTTCGTAATTTGAACCCGCCCCGGCCGTGCAACTGTAGGCGATTAGTCATTCAAAAATTAACGAAAAATGTGATCGAAGCCAGGATTTTAAATGGCAAGTTCAGAGATGAAAATATACTCATACCACGGATTCGTTTTTATACCTACAGATGTGCCAATTTAATTCAAACGTATTCAGTTTCCGATTAGATTGGCATTTGCAATCGAAGCCAGGATTTTAAATGGCAAGTTCAGAGATGAAAATATACTCATACCACGGATTCGTTTTTATGCCTACAGATGTGCCAATTTAATTCAAACGTATTCAGTTTCCGATTAGATTGGCATTTGCAATGACAATCAACAAATCCCAAGGTCAAACGATGTCTGTTTGTGGATTAGATTTGAGAACACCATGTTTTTCACACGGAAAATTATACGTGGCATGCTCTCGAGTGGGTAAACCATCCAGTTTGTTTGTGTTACCTGAAGATGGACTAACAAAAAATATTGTTCACGCTATAGCATTAAGAGATTAATATTGTTTAATAGTGTAACCGTCGTAATTGTTTAATAATGATATATAACTAGAAATTACTAAAAAATTATTTATATGGCAAAACAACGTTTGCCGGGTCAACTAGGTTATAAAATAACTAGAAAATTATTTATATGGCAAAACAACGTTTGCCGGGTTTTCTAGTTTTGTTATAAAAATGTCAGAAAAAACAATTACATTGCTAACGAAGCAGTCCAAATTGATGGAAAGGTTGAGGTTTTTAGAAGGGTTAGATGCTAGTAAGATAAATAAGGAAATTTTAAAGGACGTAGATGAAATCCAAACCCAGTGGTTAGGAAATCATAGCATGCTATTAAAGATTGGGCTACTCGATCACGATTACTTCAATAATAAGAGAGTTGATTTGCCCATCATCATTATAAGTATTAATTAAAAGGATAAAAAATAAAGACAATGTAGATACTAGTAAGTCAACTGTCGTTGAAGAACGCGTTAGACCTAGTGCTAGTAGAGAAGCCGCTGCTAGGGTGGATACGGTCAGTGTAAGTGAAGAAAATGGGTTTGAAGAAAGAGTTCGCCAGCTTCGGGAATACCTGGAGGAGGTAAAAAATTATATCAGGGAAAAGAAGGTGGAAATATTTAAATTCCACAAAAATAAAATTGATTTCATTTGGCAGAAGGTACAGAAGAAGGTAGAAGAGCTGTACGAAAGATTTGTGTCTAATAGTGAGTATGAGGATGCAACTGAGGAGCTAGAGTTTGATGTGCAGAAAACTCTAGAAGCAACGGAAGAGATTATAAATAAACCGACTGGAGTCAAAGTTGAGAATGTTTGTATGAGAGAACCGAAAGAGTGGGACCTGTTCGCGGAATTATTTGTTGAACTAATAGATAAAAGAGAGGATCTTAGTCCTGCTTTTAAATTTAATTATTTAAAATCCGCGTTACTGGGAGAAGCGAGGAGCATGGTAGCTCATTTAATGTCGGGTTCGGCCGACAACTATAATGCCGCTTGGGATTTATTAACCAAGCGGTATGAAAATCATCGGAGGATATTTTCCGAACAATTAAACCGGATAGTTGATTTACCGGTAATTAATAATGAGTCCGCAAAAAATATAAAAGGGGTGATCGACGTAATTAATAAGTAAATACACCTTATTAAAGTTAAAGCCAATCTGTCCGATGAAGTTGACGTGATATTCGCTCAACTCATATTAAGGAAGTTGGATAACGAGGCTCTTCAATTGTATGAGAGCCAAGTTAAGGAGACGAAGCAGACACAGTAATTATCTGACGTCTTAGAATACTTGGAGCAGAGATATTGTTCTCTAAGCTCCATTAAAAAAGAAGAAAAAAAACCGATGCAAAAAATGGCATATACGGCTTTTAAAGAAAACTGTCCGATTTGCAAAGTTGCCGGACACAGCACATTACAGTGCTATAAATTCAAAGGATTATCTCCAATAGAAAGGGTTGAATAAGTCAAGAAAGTGCAATTACGCACAAGGTGCTTGAAATATTCAAGCAATAAAAGATGCACAAATGAGTTTGTTTGATCAGTATGCAATAGAGGGCACCACAAATTACTTCACCTGGGTGAACGAAGGGAAAAGGTGAATACTATACATGTGTTACAGCACAACCCGCATTGTTGGCTACGGCCTTAATAAAAGTAAAAGCAGTAAATGGAGGGTATGAGACTCGCTCTTTCTTATCTGCCAATGCCGACTTGGTATTTCAGTACAAAACGGATGTAGGCATATCTCCGATGTTTATTTTCCGATTTCGACTAATGGGTATATAGATAGGTGTGCCAAGTAAGAATACGATATCTATCATATAGCTCTAGTTATCGTTTTTTTAAATTGCGGGGGCGGAAGTGGGCGTGGTTAAAATTTAAAACAAACTTGATCTACTTGGGCATAAGACGGATATTCACACCAAATTTGGTAGCTCTAGCTCCTTTAGTCTCCGAGATCTAGGTGTTCATACGGATAGACGGACGGACAGACGGACATGTCTCAATCGACTCGGCTGTTGATGCTGATCAAGAATATATATACTTTATGGGGTCGGAAACGCTTCCTTTTGCCTGTTACATACATTTTATTGACTTTAATATGCCCTTTTATCCTATAGGTACAGGGTATAAAAAGAAAAAAAAGCACATCTAAAAATTTTCACTTCTTCACCGAGCACATTGAACCATCAAACACCGAGCTCATCATGCCACTGATCTCTACACACTACGCCACCGTCCTCACCTAGGTAACGTAAGCTAATTCGATATATATAGCAAAGCCATTGCATCTCGCTCTTTCAATTTCGTTCTGTGTAAGAACACAACACAAATATTCGCAAATATCGCAAATCGAGAAAAACGATTTACTTGAGCTATATCAAAGACACCGTATTCTTATTTGGCACACCTAATTAAATAGGCAAACTGGATCAGCTGACCAAATTTTGTCCGAATCGGTCAATAAATATCGGATATATAGCTATATATGTTTTGTACTGCCAAGGGCGACACTGGTTCGCAAGAGTGAGCAAGATAACAGGCGATATTCTATGCTGTGCAGTTAATGGCTCAAGTGTTTTCGGTGGATAGGAGTATATGTAAATGAGTAAGTATGTATGTATATGTGTATGAATATACATATATCTATTTCGCTAAAAAATATATTTGTATATATACGCACAACTCATATTATTTGCAAACCCTCATAAGCAAATCTGTAAGTATATGCATTTGAATTTTAGCTATTGAATTGTATATATGAGATAGAGAGAAAGAGATAGATGTAAATTTATGAACATACAAATGAACACATACATATATAAAAAACCCGCTGTATTTGTATTAGGTAGCGGGAGTTCACGGCCATGATTTTTAAGTTTATGGCGGGCTTGAAAAAAATCACACTAGGAAATTGGTACCTGTCTAGTATCTGTCTAAAAAGGATGTAAAAAAGGTTTCTGAAAATCCCATAATGAAATTTGAATATATACACGTGTAGGCAGAAACGGCATTACCTGTTGCGTAAGTAATCGCGAGCGTTACAATTGTCCCCCACCTGCTCCGACCGGTGACCTGTTTTTTATGGTTTTTGTCAAAGGGCGGTTAAAACGTATTTTCCCATTCATTACCTAAAAGTCTGACTTCTTTGCGGATTCGCGATCTGCCCGCGAATCAGTTTGAAACTTATCCTGCAAGTGTAAACATCGGTTTCGTCATCGTTTTTATACCCTGTACCCATAGGGTAAAAGGGTATATTAAAGTCGCTAAAATGTATGTAACAGGCAGAAGTATACATTTCTGACCCCATAAAGTATATATATTCTTGATCAGCATCACTAGCCGAGTTGATTGAGCCATGTCCGCCTGTCCGTCCGTCTGTCCTTCCGTCTGTCCGTCCGTATGAACACCTAGATCTCGGAGACGCTTCATTTTTGTTTAGACTTCTTTTATCACCAATATGCCCCGTTTGAATAGATTTTCAGTCTCAAAGAAGGAGATTGAGAAATAGGAATAATAGGAATAATGATTTGTACGCAGAAATAGAAAGGCAGAGAAATCTAGAATATCAGCAGACGCTTAGGGCCAATTTCAGTATAGAAAATAGGCAGGCGGAGCAGGCGGTCGATTCTCAACGCCGGTCGACGCGTAGACAAAATTCAGAAAATAGGGCCAACTAGCAAGAGCGAAACACTGTAGAGCATAGGGAACGTCGAACGGATCCAGCGACTAGGCAGGCAGAGCAGGCGGCTGATACTCGACGGCGGTCGACTCGTAGGAGAAATTCAGAAAATAGGGCCAACGAGCAAGAGCGAAACACTTTAGAGCATAGGGAACGTCGAACGGATCCAGTGATTAGGCAGGCAGAGCAAGCGCCCGATACTCGACGCCGGTCAACGCGTAGGAGAAATTCGGAATATAGGGCCAATGAGCAAGAGCAAAATACAGATGATCGTAGGGAACGACGAAGAGATCGAGTTATTAGGGAATTAGAACAGGCAGCCAACTCTTCTAGTAGATCCTTAAGTAGGCGAACAAATATTGACCGTCGTGTTGAAGAAAGAGAACAAGATAGGATTCGTAGATCCCAAGATAGGAGCAACTTAGAACGTAGGATTATTGAAAGGGCGCGCAATACTTTGGCACGTAGAAGTGCTCGTATAGCAGTGCAACAAGCGAATCGCGAAGTTGTTAGGAGTATAAGTCAGAGAGTAAGGCAATATAGGAGTATTAGTGGAAATAGAGTTGCAGAGAATAGGAGAAATGCATCGCGTAATAGACAGGAAGGTGCGAATACCCTTCAGAATGTTAGATACCCAAATCGTCAACCCAATTTAATAGCTCAGATAGAAAAGTTTAATAGAATTGTAAAGCTAGGTCCCTGTCAGATTTGCTATTCGTGCAAGGGTCTATGGTTCCCCCACAAGCTATAGTCAAAGTCCCGAACTCTTATAGAAGATAGCTATCAGTTCAGTGGTCCGATTTCAGATATTGCCACTCAGTTCCCTTCCATTGATGATATTCTTACTTTTTGTTCAACTTGTTTTGCGCATATATCGAAAAATACGAAACCAAAATTTGCCATGTCTCATGGTCTAGATTTTCCAAGTCTGCCAGTGTGTCTTAAGGGTCTTAGCTCTTTAGAGGAACGCCTCATTTCTCCTCGCCTCCCTTTTATGATTATGAAGGCCACAGGCCATGAGCGTCAAAGCGTAATTAAAGAAGCTGTAGTTAATGTCCCGATTCCAGTTAGCAGTGTAGTAACGTCGCTCCCTAGAGCATTTATTGAAACCGAGGTTATAGAGCTCCACCTCAAACGTAGAATGGAATATGGTCATGATTTCATGGCTGAAACCATTAGGTCCGCTAGAGTCCAAAGCGCACTTAGGTTTTTAGTTGACAGCGACTTATATAGGAAGCATAACATAACAATAAATGAGCAGAAGCTTGATTCTTTTGAATCCGAAATAGTTCCATTTTATGCTAGTGAGGAGGATAGGGAATTTGTAGAAGAAATTCTACACAGAAATGAGGAAACATTCTGAAGATCAAGCTCATCCTGAAGAGGAAGCCGAGGAACTCAACACCGGTGGGCAAGAGACAATGCTCGAAAATGTTCAAGTAGATGATGCCGGGATACAGAGAATTACTATAGCACCAGGTGAAGGGCAAAGGCCGTTAGATATGGTTTTAGATTCAGATTGTGAAGAGTTAGCGGTTCCCACTATATATGCCGGCACTACGAGAAACACTTCAGCAAGTTTTGCAACCATAGTTAGGTCTCAGCTTAGGAATGTAGATAGGAGAGGTTGTAGAACAGATAAATTATTTTTCAACTATAAAAAGTTAAAGCTGATAACGATACGCAATAATACTTCTATATGTTTACGTAAACATAGTGCTCCACGCGCAACTACAGCTTCTAATGTTCTTTGCGAGGATTTTGTCAATAATTTAATATGACACGATGAGGGTTATAGGGTTCTGAAGGGTATTTGCACGTCTCCTGCCCATTGGGAAGACGAAAAGAAAAAGGGTTATCTCAATGATTAGGCAATTCGGGCTCCCAACTTTCTTCATTACTTTGTCGGCAGCCGAAACGAAATGGACAGAGCTTTTAGTTATTCTTAGCAAACCGTTGATAGGGTTGACATTACCGAAGAAGAAGCTTCCAATTTACAGTTTAGGGAAAAGGCTCGTCTCATTAGGTCAGATCCAGTAGCTTGTGCAAGGTATTTCGAACATAGGTATAGGAAGTTGTTAAAGGTAATGAAAAGTCAGGGAGGGATTTTCGAAGAGAATTTTGTTGTTAGGCATTATTGGCGCGTTGAGTTTCAGCAGAGAGGCTCTCCCCATATTCACGGGATGTTTTGGCTGAAAGATGCCCCACAAGTAGATCTTAATAATGAAGAGTCGTTTTCACGTGTTACAGAATTTATTGACCAGTTCGTTACCACAGATGTAACAAATTCAGATTTAGCGCCGTTTTTAGTGTATCAAATACACACTCATAGTTTTACTTGCCTCCGCAAAGTTCACGGACAAGAAATTTGTAGATTCGGGATACCCAATCCTCCTATGCCCCAAACAGTTTTTTTAACTCCCCTTTCTGATGATCTTCATAATATATCGCGCCATCGAGAAAATTTTCAGCAGATTCAAAGTTTCTTAAATAGTAGTTTTTCGTTAGATGTTGTTTCACACTTGAGCAGTTCTGACAATTTTCTTTTACATGAAAATGTGAACCTCAGCTACGAGGACTATATACTTGCTGTTAGGTGTAGCTTAAAAAAGCCCCAGATTTTTCTAAAAAGAAGTTTTGCAGAAATTAAGGTTAATGCGTATAATAGGCACATTCTTTCTATGCAGCGGGCCAATATGGACATTCAGTTCATATTGGATCCGTATGCTTGTTGCAGCTATATAATTAATTATATAAATAAATCCCAAAGAGGCATTTCAAAGCTGATGCGGGAAGCCGTTGCTAGTGTTGAGAGGGGCAACTTAAGCATCAGGCAAAAGCTGCAATATATTGGTCATAAATTTATTTGCGGCACTGAGATTTTTGCTCAGGAAGCCGCCTATTGTTGTCTAGGGATGTCCATGTCCAATATTAGCCATAATGATAGATTTATTAATACTAGTTTGCCAGAATTTCGAGTTAAAATGCTCAAATCTAGACAGCAATTGCAAAGTTTGCCTCAGAATTCAACTGACATCTTTGTAAAAGGGCTATTTGATCATTATGTAGAAAGACCAAATAATTTAGAAGATTTGAGTTTAGCTGATTACGCTGCCAATTATAAGTTTAGTATTAGGGCTCGACGAAGTAATAGGAATCAGGAAGAAAATGTGGTTTCAGGAAGCAGTTTTCCTTTGCGTGATGGAAGTGGTTACATTACGCAGAGGAGGTGGCCTTGCACAATTAGATTTAGGAAATTTAATATTAACACGGATAGGCAGAACTATTTTAGGGAACTAGTTATATTGTATTTTCCTTGGAGAGACGAACAGGTAGAGTTAGTTCAGAGAGACTGTGAGGAGTTTTATAATAGTCATGAAGAAATTATTAGATTAGGATTTAATAAATACAATGTTTTAGACGACTTAGAAGAGGCGCTTAGGAGGGCTATGGAGAATGAAAACAGGGATATCGAAAATGAACTAGAAGGTCAGGTTGTGTTAGATGAGGAGTTTAGGGTTCTAGCCTTTCCCGAAGTTAGTTCGCAGCTTAACCTTCTAAATTTAAATGCCAATGAACAGCATGCCGATTCGGAGAATGATGTTATTAAACTCCCGCCAATAATTTCGCCAGAAAATTTGGCTAGTATTGTTAGGTCGTTAAATTTGAAGCAAAAAACTTTTTTTACCCATGTTCTTCACAATGTGAAGAACAATGAAATTTTTCATGATTTCGTAGGTGGCGATGCAGGTGTCGGCAAGAGTAGGCTTATTTCCGCAATTTTTCAGTCCCTTTCTATGGAGTATAGTCGCAGTATAGGAAACGACCCATCAACTGTTAAGATTCTCTTGTGCGCTCCCACAGGAAAAGCAGCTTTCGAAATTGGAGGTTCCACCCTCCATTCTATGTTCTCCCAGTCAGGGTCTTCTTTCAGGGTTTTGAGTTCTAATTTGCTAAATACTCTTCGTACTAGGCTTATTGATCTCAAACTTTTAATAATAGATGAAATTTCTATGGTCGGTGCAAAAATGTTTTCTCATTTGGACTCTCGCCTTAAACAAATTTTTCGTAATCGAGATTATTCCCTTTGGGGGCATTTCTGTTATCGCGTTCGGCGATCTCAGATAACTACGCCCTGTAGGTGATCGTTGGATATTCCAATCCACATCATCCTCGCATGACCCTTACAGCATTCTTGTTGGACCTTCTCTGTGGGAACGTTTAAAGTTTTTTGAGCTCACAGAGACCATGCGACAGCGAGACGACCAACCTTTTTCAATCGCACTTAATAACATGGCATCCGGCCAAATGTCGACAGCAGATGTAGAATTATTTAGGAGTAGAATTTTCGACGCAAGTCAAGTACCAGATGAAGCAATTCATCTGTTTCTAAGTAATAGGGACACCGATTTTTACAATAGGGCAAAATTGCGTTAGATTTTATTAAAGCTGCTCAATTAAGTGATGCAGCCAAAAGAAAGTATTTAGAAGATGTCAAAGGTTTCAAAACTTCTGATACACAAGGTTTGTGTAGTCAACTCATTTTGAGTATATGATGACAGTCAATGTAGATACGGCAGATAATCTCGTGAATTGAGCAACGGGTACTTTAATGGACATCGAATTAGATTCATCCAATTTTTTTTTACAAATCCCAACGGGAGCACTAATTGCCCACACCTCCCGCCCAACCGACCGAGGGGCGCAAGCCGCATAACGCACAGCTCGAGTCGAGGGGACAATTCCCAAATAAACAGACAAAAAGCGAAACTATAGCTAATTACGTGCTAGATAGGAAAGGATAGAAGTTTTTAGTAAAGGAATAGAGAGCTCTGAACTGATTACATGATAAAGACGATTGTAATCAGAACAAAGAACTCGAAAAGGTTCATACATTAGGTAGTTAGTAGTACATCGTGGAAGTGTTAGAGGAATATAGTTTCTAGTAGGTCTACAAGGAACTGTTAGTTTTACTCGGTTCAATAACTCGGGAGAGTCTATATCCCCATTAAGGAGCTTGTGCATAAATATGACGCCAAGCATTAATCTACGATTAGTAAGGGAAGGAAGGTCAAGTAAAAGAAGTCTACTAGAGTACGAAGGTAAGTTGATATTACGATCCCAGTTCAGACCACGAAGAGCAAAGAGAATGAACTGTTTTTGAACTGATTCTATTCTTGCTTTATGTGAATCGTATTGGGGTGACCATATGGAGGATGCATATTCCAAAATTGGACGAACCAATGAGGTGTAAAGAACTTTGGTAGTATATGGATCGTCAAATTCCTTTGACCATCTTTTAACAAACCCAAGAACACCCATGGCTTTTCCGACAGTAGTGCTTATATGGGACTTAAAAGTCAATTTATGTTCCGTAAGTACTCCCAAGTCAATCATCTCATTAAGTCTGGTTAATGGAACGTTATTAAGAAAGTAGGTAATCAACTGAGGAGTATTTCTGAAAAAAGTAATGACCTTGCATTGGAGATCAGACTGCAACCGTGAGGGAGATATAATGTCTCTGTAGCTTAGACAAAGCTTAACATCATCTGCGTACATGGGGACACTAGAATGAATAATAACGGATGGAAGATCGTTAATAAAAAGGGTAAATAGCAAAGGTCCCAGATGACTACCCTGAGGCACTCCGGAAGTGACTTGGATAGACCTAGAACTTGAAGACTTGAAAAGAACTTTCTGTGTTCTGTCTGTCAGGTATTCACGAATCCACCTAATTAAACTGCATGGGAAACCAATTTTGTTTAATTTTAAAAGAAGAAGTGTATGATTAACAGAATCAAAAGCCTTACTGAAATCAGTATAAACGACATCAGTTTGCCTTGCATTCCTAAATCATTCAATCGTTAATGATGTAAATTCTAAGAAGTTAGTGGTTGTAGATCTACGTTTCACAAAACCATGCTGAGATGGTGAAATAATAGATCTACAAAAATGTTGCAATTGAGAAATGATTAACTTTTCAAATGCTTTAGGAATAGCGGACACAAAATCTGAGTACACAACCAGGTATTCCATCAGGACCAGGTGTGTACACAGGTTTTACTAAATTAAGCACGCTAAGAAGCGAACTTTCATCGATCGAAGGACTACAAATACAATTAGACCTTTTTATCTAATAAGGATACGACAGACTTGCTCGGTATTCCGTTGAGGAATATGTTGTTGTGAAGAAATCAGCGAACAAATCAGCAATCGCTTGATCAGAGTCCGCTATATTATTTTCAAACGATAACATTGATGGGTGGACAACCATCTTACGTTTTGAATTCACAAAGCTATAAACTGTTTAGGATCACGGGAAAACTCAAGCTTACAACGCTTGAGGTAATTATTATAGCAGTGCTTGTTAAGCAACATATAATTGGAGCGAGCAACTGCGTAAAGAGCAAAGTCTGAAGAACGTCCCGATTTCTTGTATTTTTTATTATATCTGGATTTGACATTTTTCAAGTTGGATAGCTCACGAGAAAACCAGGGAGGTCGGTGAGACGACACTGGAGTCCTCAGTGGGACACAAACCTTAAAAAGCGAACCAAGAGTGTCATAAAACAACGAGATAGCAAGATCCATGTCTGAGCAATTGTATAAGGATGAGCTCATTCAGTTTAACAAAGTTAGTCTTGTTAGGACTGACACCAACAATCGGTGCACGAAACGACAGATCTACAGATAAATCCAAAGTAGGATGAAAATTGTCTTCAGGCAAGACTAAAGGGTCGGTTCTAGTAACTGCACAGTTGGTGGAATCCAACACAAATATCAGATCTAAGGATCTGCCTATGTTATTTCGCACAGGGTTTATTTGAGCTAATGATAGCTCAAAAAGGCCATCAACGAAGCTGTGAGATTTAGAAGGAAGCAACAAAGTAGATTCATCAGATTGAGACCATGCTATTTCTGGTAAATTAAAGTCACCAAAGACGATTAAGATATCTCTATCAGAAAGCAATGAAGAAATATATCGAATATAATCTAAATGTTTTGCGTACACCGCCATGTCGGATTGTGGCGGGATGTAAGAACAAGTAATGTAGACAGAGAAAGACTTGAATCTGACCTTAACACTAACAAACTCAATCTCCAGAATGTCCGGTGAATGAATTTGGTCAGAAGTTAAGGCCGAGTCATCTGCAATCAGAACTCCTCCGCCTACACGAGAAGTCCGATCACATCTAAAAATTGAAAATTTTGCGGAAAGAACAGATGCATCGTTAATATCGGGTTTTAACCATGTCTCAGTAAACACTAAAATTTTAGATTCAAATGCTAGACTATCTAAATGGAGTCTAGGAAGCTTAGATTTCAGTCCTCTCACGTTCTGATAGGTCAGATGAAGGGACGAGATTAGTTTTTTGGAACACCAGCCGATGCTGATATTCTGGAAGATGAGGAGTTAGATGGGATAGAAAGCCTAACCGGATCTCGAGTTTTCTTTTTGGTCAAAAACTGCTATGACATATACTGTCAAACAGTTCAACTGGGACACTTATTTTAAAGGAGGATATCTCCCTCGAATATTTAAATTTAAATTTTTCCACCGCTATTTTAGCGTTATAGTGATGAGCTTGAATTTTTGTCTTAATAAAAGCTAAGACATCATCCGACGAATGTTCGGGATCAAGCCTTGAAACAAATATATGTTTCTTAGGTGGAACTCCAGTTAAAGGCTTATAGGAACCAGGCCGCAAATCAACCGCAGCGTCAGCGACCGCGATTGAATCCGCCTGCGTGTCCGGTATTGCACCTCCAACTGGACTACTATCGGCAAGATCAACAGTCCGGACTTTTCGGAAACTACAGCTTTATTCGTCTGCAAAGAGAGACCATTTCCTGGAGAAACGGAATTAGCCTCGTCCTTGCGACCACCTTGAGAAATGGGGGTGGTTAACCAAATAAGCTGCGGAGGATTTGTGACAGTGAGCAGTGAAGGAGATTGTGGAACTACGGCCGAGACGGGATTAGGCACAGGCAACTGCAAGGACAGATTGCGCATACTAGTTTTCTTACGCTTTGGAGACTCATTTAACAGCTTAAAGCTGCTAAATTCGCTCTCCACAGCATTGAACTCATCGCAGAGTTTACGAAAACCAGATGACAATTTCTTCAATCTATCCCTGTTTTGCCTCATAAACACCCTCATTTCGATCTCAACCTCTCGGCATGAGTCACAACCCCATTTGAGCCCCCAGATTTATTAAGCAAATTCGACACTGGGGTCAAACTCGCAGAGAAAATTAGTGCAAGAACTAAGAGAACTAAGCACTACACAAATACACGTATCACTTGTACGCGAGACAGATAGATGCGAGCGCGAATAAAAGAAATTAGAAAAAAGAGAGTGGGAGAGCCAACAGCACTGCACATGCAACAACAATGCGTTGGCGAAAGCGCGAGAGCGGTATTAAAGCGGTAAAAGGTACAAACGCAAGAGCAAAGAATAACAAAAACAACAACACTGCTGTAAAAAGTTTTGTTGTTTTTTCGAATATTAAGTTCAATGTTTTGATTTTGCTTTTGTATAGTTATGTTTATATTAAAGCACAATGACAAAAATTTAAATGACAGAATAATGTTAATATTTATTGCTAAATTATTAGCTGAATTTTTAGGCAGGCGCGGTGAGTTTAAAACCGAAATAAAAGAAATTATGCAGGAGCACAGAAAAACACGTCTATCCACTATGAAGAAAGAAGTATGTATGATATATAATATCCCCTCAGTTCTTTGGATAAAGTTTCTAGATGATAGTGTAGGAGTGAATGCTCGATCTAAATTTCGCCGCAGTGCACAAAATTCCTGGACCCCAATTCAGAAAACTGTCAAAAGTTTTCAATTCAGATCCAATGAGCAAGTCACAATTGATAGGAAACAGTTTCCGTTTATAGCTGCAGAAGCTATAACTATTCATAAAAGTCAGGGTGCTACGTATGATAGAGTGGTGGTCCACACAAGTTCTGGAATGCAACGTGAAGCATTATATGTAGCATGTAGTAGGGCAACTAGTGCCGCAGGACTTTTTATTGTCGGACAATTCGTCCCCCCAGATCTGGCCAAAATTCTGCAGCTGAGCAAGAGTTGCAAAAATTACGCACCGAAAAAGCTCTTCAAACACATTTCGATCCACTATTTGACAGCTCCAATTTTAATATTTTCTTCCACAATACGGAAATTCTCCACTGTCATATTAGTGATGTTTGCTCTAATCAGCTAATGCTTCAGTCCCCCATACTGTGTTTTGTAGAGGCTTCTACATATGCTAATGAAGCATATGAAATTCCTGGTTACACTGTTGCTGTGCGACTAGATTGCCCTTCGTTGGCAAGCGGTGCTCGACCCAAAAGAGGTATTCTTATATTCATAAGAAATGAAATTGTGGAGCATACTAGTAATTTTTCAAGTGGTCAATTATGCTAGATCAACTACCCTAACTTCCCCTGTTTTCGAATTTGCCCTTTTGAAGTATAGGTCTCTAGGAATTTTAATCGTTTATCGAAGTCCGACATACCCATTGGCGAAGTTTAGGGTTGAGTTGGAGAGGCTTTTGCAGGATTCCTCAAATGTCTTAGGCAGTAGTTCAATCGTTTTAGGTGATTTTAATATAAACCTTCAGTCTCTTTGAGTAGCCAAAACTTTAGCTCCCTCTTAGATTTGAACGCGTCCACCACTAATGGTAATACCAATATTGATTGGGCATTTTCAAAAATTTCCAGCTATATACAATTGGTAACCCAATTGATTTTTTCAAAAGCCTCCACGTGGTGTTCCCTGGGTACCGTCACAATTATTGAGTCGGTAGCCAATTCGAGCGACGTTTTATAATTATTAAATAACTAATAACTAATTACTTCATTTTATTTTTATTGTCTTTATAACCCAACACAAAATGTTTTCTTTAAATTTGTATACCAAACTTCAAATTGCTTTTAAAATTGGTACAAGTCGGTACGCCGACTTTCTTACTTCATTTTTAAACTCTACCTACACAAAGGATTGAGAAACTTAACTTTTCATGTTTCAACTATGTAGCTTAAAATTTTACTATCTAAAAGTTGATAGACACAATCGTCTCGGCTGTTGATGCTGATCAAGAATATATATACTTTATGGGGTCGGAAACGTATATTTCTATGCGTTACAAACATGTGACCAATTTTATAATACCCTATGCAAGGGTATAAAAAAATGAAGCAAACAAGTCGTCCCTGCCGACATTAAGTATACCCTGTACCAACTAGTTACATAAAAAAAACCTTCGAAATAGCCATCAATTTCATACAAAATTTCCTTTACATGCAGCAGCAGCGAAAGGATGCTATCTCGCTCACACTTGCCAGCTAATGTCGCCCTAAGCGCTTCAGTACAAAACGTATTGACGTATATCTTCGATATTTATTGTCCGATTTCGATTAAATTTAGTCAGATGATGCATTTTGGCCACATTATTAGGTGGGCCAAATAAGAATGTGATTCCCTAAAAAAAAACAATTCCCTTTCTAAATTGCGCGGGCGCATGTGGGCGTGGCAAAAATTTTCAACTCTCCTGATCTGCGGAGCCACTAGACAAATGATCGAACACCCTCAAAATCGCAATCAATTCAAAACAAAATTCCCTTCAACGTGCAGCAGCAGCAAACGCATGCCATCTCGCTCTTTCTTATCTGCCAATGCCGACTTGGTATTTCAGTACAAAACGGATATAGGCATACCTCCGATGTTTATATAGATAGGTGTGCCAAGTAAAAATACGATATCTATAATACAGCTCTAGTTATCGTTTTTTTAAATTGCGGGGGCGGAAGTGGGCGTGGCTAAAATTTGATACAAACTTGATCTACTTGGGTATAAGACGGATATTCACACCAAATTTGGTAGCTCTAGCTCTTATAGTCTCCGAGATCTAGGTGTTCATACGGATAGACGGACGGACAGGCGGACATGCCTCAATCGACTCGGCTGTTGATGCTGATCAAGAATATATATACTTTATGGGGTCGGAAACGCTTCCTTTTGCCTGTTACATACATTTTAGCGACTTTAATATACCCTTTTACCCTATGGGTACATGGTATAAAAAGAAAAAAAAGCACATCTAAAATCTTTCACTTCTTCGCCGAGCATGGAACCATCAAACAGCGAGCTCATCATGCCACCGATCTCTACACACTACGCCACCGTCCTCACCTAGGTAACGTAAGCTAATTCAATATATATAGCAAACCCATTGCATCTCGCTCTTTCAATTTCGTTCTGTGTAAGAACACAACACAAAAATTTCTTTCTCTCTCACACAGCGCGTGGTGAAGAATTTTTGCATATGTATGCGTGTGCGTGAGGATTAAAATACATTTAATTTCTATCAAATATGATTATTGATTTGTAACCTTTATAAAACTTGGTGTATGGTGTATGGGTAAAAATTGAATTTAAATGCAATAATAAAAAAAACAATAATTTTATTTATTTCTTATGTGGTGCCTCGCGGACTCGAACTTGGGTCTTTTGTGTTTGTACGGCAGATTTCTTGGAATTTGTTTTTGTTTCCTTGCTGCCAAAGAAAATTGCTTATTTTATTCGAGGTACCTCCATGTTTTAGTTAATAGCTCCGGTGATAATTATCCGATCCGACTAATTTTCACACTCTTCATACTTGATAGATCAAGGAACTTAACTTTTCATGTTTCAACTATGTAGCTTAAAATTTTACTATCTAAAAGTTGATAGAAACAGACAGACGGACAGACGGATAGACGGACAGACGGACATGTCTCAATCGACTCGGCTGTTGATGCTGATCAAGAATATATATACTTTATGGGGTCGGAAACGTATATTTCTATGCGTTACAAACATGTGACCAATTTTATAATACCCTCTGCAAGGGTATAAAAAAATTAAGCAAGCAAGTCGTCCCTGCCCTGGACCCCAATTCAGAAAACTGTCAAAAGTTTTCAATTCAGATTTAATGAGCAAGTCACAATTGATAGGAAACAGTTTCCGTTTATAGCTGCAGAAGCTATAACTATTCATAAAAGTCAGGGTGCTACGTATGATAGAGTGGTGGTCCACACAAGTTCTGGAATGCAACGTGAAGCATTATATGTAGCATGTAGTAGGGCAACTAGTGCCGCAGGACTTTTTATTGTCGGACAATTCGTCCCCCCCAGATCTGGCCAAAATTCTGCAGCTGAGCAAGAGTTGCAAAAATTACGCACCGAAAAAGCTCTTCAAACACATTTCGATCCACTATTTGACAGCTCCAATTTTAATATTTTCTTCCACAATACGGAAATTCTCCACTGTCATATTAGTGATGTTTGCTCTAATCAGCTAATGCTTCAGTCCCCCATACTGTGTTTTGTAGAGGCTTCTACATATGCTAATGAAGCATATGAAGTTCCTGGTTACACTGTTGCTGTGCGACTAGATTGCCCTTCGTTGGCAAGCGGTGCTCGACCCAAAAGAGGTATTCTTATATTCATAAGAAATGAAATTGTGGAGCATACTAGTAATTTTTCAAGTGTTCAATTATGCTAGATCAACTACCCTAACTTCCCCTGTTTTCGAATTTGCCCTTTTGAAGTATAGGTCTCTAGGAATTTTAATCGTTTATCGTAGTCCGACATACCCATTGGCGAAGCTTAGGGTTGAGTTGGAGAGGCTTGTGCAGGATTCCTCAAATGTCTTAGGCAGTAGTTCAATCGGTTTAAGTGATTTTAATATAAACCTTCAGTCCCTTTCAGGTTGTGCTAGGAATATTTACGATTTTTTGAGTAGCCAAAACTTCAGCTCCCTCTTAGATTTGAACGCGTCCACCACTAATGGTAATACCAATATTGATTGGGCATTTTCAAAAGTTTCCAGTAGTAGAGCCAGTGCGCGCACATTTGAAACTATATACAATTGGTAACCCAATTGATTTTTTCAAAAGCCTCCACGTGGTGTTCCCTGTTGTCTACGTCACCAATGACGTAGAGAGCGAGAGAGCGAGACGGGAGTGGTGAACAGGGGAGCTTTCACCACGGCCTGTATTGCTAAGTAGTCTGTAATATGTAATGTTAAGTTAGATCGTCGCTTTTATAACGTGTGAAAGAAAAGACGTGAATATATATACTTTTTTGTGAAGAAACTCTCTTGCAGTCTACTTTTGGGAATCCAGAAGGAAGAAATCCGCCCTACTACAGACATTTTGGTCCTTCGAGCCGGATCCTCATCCAAAAGGAAGTTTCTTCTCTCAGATCAGGCCGATCTACTGACGCCAGCTCGCATCGGTGGATTTTTCCTCAACGCTGCAAAGAAAGTTAAGTGAAAACTTTTATTTGAAGTCCACAGAAGGTGGCAGTGTAAATGTTGTCCGATTGCATGATTTATCACATAAGGTGTTAAATCAGGCAGCACTTCATTTACACTCATTAAATGACATAAGGTCATTCTTCATTCTCCTTCATTTCTTTTTCGTTCAACTTTGTACTGCTTTCCAACGCAGCCATCTTTTTTCCAATCCCAGTTATGTATGTACATATGTAAGTGTACATATGAACAGTTCATGATCATTTTTTCCTACATCAACTGTTCACACATCCATTCCTTCCAAGAAACGTACATATGTGCATACATAACTAAGTACATCAGGACTTCCATACATACATATGTACATATCTCCCCCAACAAGAAATATATGTGCATTCAATATCAAACTTACCGTGTGTCGCCGTTTCCAATTTACAGCAAGTGAAGTGAACACTCCTCCGCGAGAAAAATTTGTGCTGTGACATCCTAAAATACGAACAAGAAAACATTTAGTGAAAACAAATTAATTTCGCGACAAAATAATTTAAACTTACCATTGTTTACATTTTGAGTCACACATATGTACGCACATACACGAATGTTCCGATTGTTCACCATTCCTACACTTGTCATCCATAATAAATATATTTTACATATTCCATAATATATTTTATAACATTCCGTACACACATAATATTCCATATACACACAATATATTTTATACATTCCATATACATAATATATTTACACACATATCACATACCCACACATATAAATCCTAACACACACATATAATTTCTCCTACATTGAATTTACACAAACGCATTTTCATAATTATTTTTGGTGCAGGATTCCGAAATAAAGAAAAAAAAAAAAACAAATAAAACATTGAAACATTTTATCAAAAAAAAGATTTTCTAATTAAGTGAACTAATTACGGATTTTTTTGCCTTCGTGTTGTTTGTTTCTTAAAATTCGAAATTCGCGCATAAAGAAAATTTTGTGAAACCGCCTCCAACGCTACAGCCGAGTCGTTTTTTTTTTCTTTCCTGTGAGATTTGCCTATTTTTTTTTCAAAAAAATTTGTGACTAATCTTTTTACAAACGACTTTGAAGTTTGTTGACGGTGTATTTGTATTTCTACCGAGAACAAAAAAATCCATTCCATGCTAACATCGGAAGAAATATAACGTACAGTCTAGATTTTTTTTGCAATTTTTCCTTTTTGCGCAAACAACAACACGTAGCCGTCTATCCTTTTGCGACCCAAGTTCACAAAAAAGAAAATTTTATTAACGAATCACCACCAGTAAAATTATTATGTGCATTTGTGTAAATCCGATTTATTGATTTACATTCAACTATAATTTGTCAATTAAAATATACAGTCCACATTTCGAAAATTCCTACATCACTAAAGTTCAACATTTCGAAAATTCTTACATCGATGAAAATTCCACAGTGTTTATAGATCCAAGTTTTTCAATTACTGCGAAGATTATTATACTCGATTCAAGTTCCATTGGCTTCGACATTTTCTACAATTCTTTTTACATTTTTTCGATCTTTAATTTTCAATTCTCAAATTCCTGTTGTCGTTGCGACCCTGCTACGTCTAGCAACGGTCAAGAAAGACCGCGATTTAGATTATGCCAATCGAGCAACCCAAGACTAGCGCTAAGTCAACTCGGCTCACTGTTCCTCCACGTTCTGCATCGCCTGCGACGCCGACATCAAAACCAAGAAGTCTCGCATCTCCTGCGACAATTAAACGTCATCCAAGTTCTGCTAGTAGTGAGTCTTCGGCACTCAAGGGTCAGAGCCACGGCATTCAACGAGCTTCATCTGAGCCCAGGTTGTCGTCTCCGAAAACTTCTCGAGCGTCAAGCCCATCTAGTTTAGAAACTGTGAAGCCAGTCCCGCACATCACCGTGTCCGCTCCTTCAGTCTCTACTCGTTCTGAAACGCAACGACGTATTCGTGTATCCAACATGGCTTTGGCTGACTTTATAGCTGCCAGTGATCGTATCAGACGTTTCCAGGATATGATCACCACTCCGTCTGAAAACACAGTCACAATCTCCACACTGAAGATCCGACAGGATCACATTCGCTCCTTATGGGCAACAGCCGAACAAGAGTATGTTCGTTGTTCCAAAAGTATTCGGCAAGATGGTGACGCTGCAGATATTACGACCCTAGAAGCAAAATATGCTTATTGTTATGATGTTTATGAACGTTGCGCGTCTCTACTTACAGATTCCATTGACCAGGCATCCATGCCAGCGCAGTTGCCAGTTCCTAGCGTTGCTTCGAGAGGCTGTAATCTTCCGCCATGTGATACAGAAATCTTTAGCGGGGATTTTTTGCGTTGGCCTACATTTCGAGACCTTTTCACCGCTGTCTACATAGACAATCCGCGGTTAACACCTGTCGAAAAGTTATTCCATTTGAATTCTAAAACAAGAGGTGATGCCAAGGCTCTAGTGGCTAAGTCTCCAATTACCAATGATGGTTTTGAATCAGCTTGGGGAGCCCTCTGTGAGCGGTTTGAGAATCCCAGACTCCTTGTCAATAGTCAGCTCAAAGTCCTGTTCGGCTTACTGCCCATTCCTACCGAGTCCGTCACATCGCTGAGAACGATGCTGAACACTTTCCAAGGATCTTTGCTAGCATTAAATCGGCGTCGACACATCCACTTGGGACAGCATGCTCGTTTTTTGGGCTAGCTCCAAGCTGCCCAAGGTTACCCGAGCTATGTGGGAGCAGTCTCTCCAAAATAAACGAGATATCCCATGTTGGTCCGAATTAAATGCGTTTCTAGAAGATCGCGTCCTTACGTTGGAATCACTAGAAGATTCAATGACTGTGAGTGGTCAGCCATCGACAAGTCAATTTGTCCGAAAAGAGACCCAGAGGAATATTAAGACTTTTAAAATCAAGGTCTCGGTGGGCACGACTGCATGCAAGGTGTGTGCTAAGGAGAATCATCCAATCCGTCTGTGTCCTCGTTTTCTCCAAATGTCCATCAATGATAGAGTCACCCAGATTAGGCAACTCAAATTATGCCTTAATTGTTTCGCACGTCAGCATCAACTAAAAGAATGTCCAAGTGCACATAATTGCTTCACGTGCAACGGTCGCCATAACACCCTACTTCATCGTGGTAACGGTGCGCCAGTGCCAGCGCTACCCAACTCAAACGCCAGGGGCAATCAAGCCAACGTTGTTTCAAACCTTCCGGCAGACCCACCTATTCGCACGCAAAGTTATTTTGCATCAAGTGCGAAGCGAGTCCTTTTGGGAACCGCCATGGTTACCGTGCGTCATCAGGGAATATCCTATAGGGCTCGTGCTTTGATTGATCCAGGATCTGAAGGGAGTTTCATAACGGAGCGGCTTTTCAATCAAATAAAACTTCCATTCAGAACAGTGACTGCCCACATATCTGGTCTGAACATGGCGACTCCCGCTCAAGCCCATAAGCTTTCTCAGCTCGTCATAGGTTCTCCATTGATGCCAGAACGGCGAGTGCCCACGTCTGCCTATGTCTTACCGTATTTGGCAGGCAATCTTCCGACGCATAGCATTAGCGAGAGTGCCTTAGAGAACCTGCCCAACTTGCCTCTTGCCGATCTGAATTTCCGTCACAGTGCCCAAATAGATTTACTGCTCGGGTCTGACGTGCTTCCGGCAATTTCCTTGAAGGGCAAGGAAACCAACATTTGTTGCACCCTTCTTGGAGAAGAGACCATATTCGGGTGGGTAGGGCCAGTTGACGACTCCCAAATCGACCATCGGGCAATCTCCTCGTTTTCCACTCGAGTTATGCATCCCCCAGAGAGCCAATTAGATAAACTTCTCACAAAATTTTGGGAGGTGGAGGATCTCCCTGTGAGGAGAATGAAAGAGTCCGATTCCGATTGTGAGGAGAACTTCGTCCGAACCACCAAAAGAGTCACCTCGGGACGATATATCGTCAGCCTTCCATTCCGAGAGCCTAGCAACATCCAGTTGGGTCATTCCAGGTCAGGTGCATTGGCCCAGTTCCTTCGGAACGAGAGCCGACTGAACAAAAATCCAGAACTCAAAGCTCAGTATAACTCGGTGATCCAAGAGTACATAGACCTTGGTCATATGAGAAAGGTTAGTCCTGCAGACGGTAGCTCTGTATTTTACCTTCCACATCATGCGGTGTTTAAGCCAGAAAGCACCACTACTAAAGTTCGCGTAGTATTCAACGCCTCCAGTTCCTCCACTAATGGGCAGAGTCTCAACGATATCTTGCATACAGGACCGGTCCTCCAATCCGACCTAACCATGCAACTACTTAAGTGGAGATATTTCCGATTCGTTTTCAACGCCGATATTACCAAGATGTATCGGCAAATCCTTTTCGCTCACCAAATGGCGAATTAAGCGATTTTGAGCTAAAAACCGTCACATTTGGAGTAAATTGTGCCCACTTACTTGCGATTCGAGTCCTCCAACAACTAGCAAGTGATGTGGAATCACAATATCCTCGAGCTAGTGAAGTTATTCGCAGTTTCATGTACGTGGATGACGTACTAGCCGGTGCCCACACGCAACACGAGGCCTGTGAGGCTATTAAAGAGCTGTCATGTGCGATGGAGTCCGCTGGTTTCCCCCTACGAAAGTGGACGGCCAATCATAAGCCGCTTCTGCGTGACATTCCGTCAGGCCACCTGTTAAATTCCGAGTTTCTCGAAATCGATGACGCTAGCGTAACCAAGACGCTGGGGATTCGATGGAGAGCCACTACTGACGAGTTTTTCTTCGTTCCTTCTCCACTGGAGCAAAAATCCTCCTACTCGAAGCGCGAGGTTTTGTCCCAAATTTCCAAATTGTTCGATCCAGCAGGCTGGTTATCTCCTTTCATTGTGCGTGTCAAGATGTTTATGCAAACTTTGTGGCTACGTGAGCTCCGTTGGGATGATCCACTTCCGTCCGATCTTGACCAACAGTGGAGCCAGTTTGTGACCAATTACCAGTCACTCAACGAAATCCGTATTCCCAGATGGGTACACTGTCAACCAAATTTCCACATTGAGCATCACGGGTTCTGTGATGCATCCGAGCGAGCGTATGGTGCAGCGCTGTATGTTCGAGCTGTGATAGGGAATCACAGCTTCACGAATCTCCTTACCTCCAAGACAAGAGTGGCTCCAGTGAAAACCGTTTCTCTCCCTCGATTAGAATTGTGCGGAGCAGTCCTCTTGGCTGAGATGACTACTGCAATTCTCCCTTACATGCCGGTAGATAATCCTGATCTGCATCTGTGGACAGACTCCACCATTGTGTTGTCCTGGCTTCAGAAACCTCCGTGCAGATGGACCACATTCGTGGCAAATCGAGTAGCGAAAATAACACAGATCTGCGACGCCCAACAATGGCATCATGTTTGGTCAGAACACAACCCCGCCGATTTGGCAAGTAGAGGTGTTTCCTCCAGCGAGTTAGCGCAGTCAGACCTGTGGTGGCACGGCCCAGAGTGGTTAAAATTGCCTCGCAGCCAATGGCCACCAGCACTTGAGTCTATCCCAGAGACTGACGTCGAACAAAGGACCATTAAGGTGCATACCACTAAGATCGCGCCGACGGAAGAGTTCCTCGACCGTTTCTCCGACTTTAGCCGAGCATTGCGCATTTCTGCATACATTCTGCGTTTCATCCGCCATTGTCGCAAAGGTCCCAGGGCGACCTCACTTCAACTTTCCCAAGGCGACCTGGCAGCAGCAGAGCAAGCGCTCATTATTTCGACTCAGCGTCGAGCATACGCTGAGGAATACCAAAGTCTAAGCAACAAGCAACAAATAGCCTCTCGTAGCTCCATACTTTCCTTAAATCCATTTCTTGACCACCATGGCATTATCCGAGCCAGCGGACGGGTTAAAATTTCCAGCTCTCTGCGGTATGATGAACGTCATCCTGTTCTTCTGCCATATGACAGCCGGTTTGCTCGACTCCTTACTGATTTCACCCATCGCATCAGCTCATGATCCGTATCATCCGCGCGAAATACTGGATTCCACAGATTCGAAATTTGGTCAAACATGTGACTAAGTCCTGTAAGGTCTGTATCATATACAGAAAGCGTCTCCAAACGCAGCTAATGGGAGATCTGCCCAAGGAGCGGTCTTCCTTTTCCAGGCCATTCACCTACACGGGAGTGGATTTTGCCGGCCCGTTCGATATAAAAAATTACACAGGACGGGCCTGTCTCATTACGAAGGGGTATGTGTATGTGTTTGTGTGTTTTAGCACCAAGGCTATCCACTTGGAATGCACATCCGACCTGACGACTGAGAAGTTCCTGGCCGCGTTGGCGCGGTTTATAGGTCGCAGAGGATGTCCGCAAAGCATTTATTCTGATAACGGCAAGACCTTTGTTGGCGCCGAGAAACTTCTCTCCAAAGAGTTTCTGGAGTCAGTGGCATCCGCAGCGGCAAGTCGGTACAGCCACCATAAGCTAGACTGGCGTTTCATCCCGCCCGGAGCACCGCATATGGGTGGCTTATGGGAAGCTGGAGTCAAAAGTTTTAAGACTCTGCTCCGTAAATCCGCTTCCGGCATTCGATTCACCTTCGAGGAGCTGTCAACGCTGTTGACAAAAGTCGAGGCTTGCCTAAATTCTAGGCCACTGGCTCCTTTATCAGATGACCCTACAGAACTCCTCTCACTGACACCCGGTACTTTCCTGATCGGAGCGCCTCTCCTGTCAGCTCCTGAAGCTGAAATCCCTCAGCTCGCCGAGTCCATCCACAACCGATGGCGGCGCCTTAAGGCTCTGAACCAGCAACTTTGCCTGAGCTGGAAGGAGGAGTATCTGAAGGAGATGCACAAGAGGCACAAATGGCAACGACCCATGAGAGATCTCCAGATCAACGACATGGTTGTGGTTAAAGAGGACAACTTGCCACCTAACGAGTGGTGACTCGGTCGAATCCAGGCAGTTCATCCTGGCGCCGACGAGCGAGCTCGCGTTGTCGACTTGCTGACCACGCGAGGCCCTATCCGAAGGCCCGTCACCAAACTATTGTTGCTACCCTCCTGTAGCGAATAATTTCCTCCTCCTACTTGCAGCTCTTTCCAATTATTGTCATTCCTTGGCTAATCCGAAACTTTTTATTTCTAACCCTCTTTTTCCAGTTTTTTGTTCTTCATCACAAGACCAGCAATGGCACCACGTCCACGCCAACACCGCAAACCCTCCGAGGAGACACGCTCTCGGGAGTCCCACACCTTTCGGTGTCGGGTGTGTCGAGGAGTCCACCCCTTGAAAAGGTGCAAGCGTTTCCTCAAGCTGGCTACGGAGAAGAGGCTCCGAGCGGTTTTAATCAATAAATACTGCTCGAATTGCTTGGCCCATGAGCATTCGGGCAAGTCCTGCCGCAGTGAAAAGCGATGCCAGAAATGCGACCAGCGGCATTATACGTTGCTGCACGACGATGAGCGTCGTTCGACATCGCGGGAGCCGCCAGCCGCCTCCTCCAGGAAAGCCTCCAAACCCTCCGTTGCTCCTCCCTCGCTCACAGGACTCCTAAACCTCTCATCCACGTTGGTGATGCCCACGGCGACCATAATTATTGTTGTTGGCACGAAAACATTTCGCACGCGAGCGCTGCTCGACCCCTGCACGCCGGTCAGCCGTATCCGGGCATCCCTTGCCGCCAGTTTCGGTTTGCCGACGGTTCATCTTGGGGGCCGATCGGATTTGCACGGCAGTAGTCAAGTCGGCAGTGGAGACTGACGTCTCAATCCTTCCAGGTGGATTCGGCCCTCCAGTTCCGGACACCCGCTCGGCCCGTCCATGACAGCGTGTGCCAGCGGTTCGCGGACCTGAGGCTGGCGGATGAGCGCTTCCACGCTCCGGCCTCCATCTTCGTGGTCGTCGCTTTTATAATGTGTGAAAGAAAAGACGTGAATATATATACTTTTTTGTGAAGAAACTCTCTTGGAGTCTACATCTATTTTTGGGAATCAAGAAGGAAGAAATCCGCCCTACTACAGACACCTGGGTACCGTCACAATTATTGAGTCGGTAGCCAATTCGAGCGACGCTTTATAATTATTAAATAACTAATAACTAATTACTTCATTTTATTTTTATTGTCTTTATAACCCAACACAAAATGTTTTCTTTAAATTTGTATACCAAACTTCAAATTGCTCTTAAAATTGGTACAAGTCGGTACGCCGACTTGCTTACTTCATTTTTAAACTTACCTACACAAAGGATTGAGAAACTTAACTTTTCATGTTTCAACTATGTAGCTTAAAATTTTACTATCTAAAAGTTGATAGAAACAATCGTCTCGGCTGTTGATGCTGATCAAGAATATATATACTTTATGGGGTCGGAAACGTATATTTCTATGCGTTACAAACATGTGACCAATTTTATAATACCCTATGCAAGGGTATAAAAAAATGAAGCAAACAAGTCGTCCCTGCCGACATTAAGTATACCCTGTACCAACTAGTTACATAAAAAAAACCTTCGAAATAGCCATCAATTTCATACAAAATTTCCTTTACATGCAGCAGCAGCGAAAGGATGCTATCTCGCTCACACTTGCCAGCTAATGTCGCCCTAAGCGCTTCAGTACAAAACGTATTGACGTTTATCTTCGATATTTATTGTCCGATTTCGACTAAATTTAGTCAGATGATGCATTTTGGACACATTATTAGGTGGGCCAAATAAGAATGTGATTCCCTAAAAAAAAACAATTCCCTTTCTAAATTGCGCGGGCGCATGTGGGCGTGGCAAAAATTTTCAACTCTCTTGATCTGCGGAGCCACTAGACAAATGATCGAACACCCTCAAAATCGCAATCAATTCAAAACAAAATTCCCTTCAACATGCAGCAGCAGCAAACGCATGCCATCTCGCTCTTTCTTATCTGCCAATGCCGACTTGGTATTTCACTACAATACCGATATAGGCATACCTCCGATGTTTATATAGATAGGTGTGCCAAGTAAAAATACGATATCTATAATACAGCTCTAGTTATCGTTTTTTTAAATTGCGGGGGCGGAAGTGGGCGTGGCTAAAATTTGATACAAACTTGATCTACTTGGGTATAAGACGGATATTCACACCAAATTTGGTAGCTCTAGCTCTTATAGTCTCCGAGATCTAGGTGTTCATACGGATAGACGGACGGATAGGCGGACATGTCTCAATCGACGCGGCTGTTGATGCTGATCAAGAATATATATACTTTATGGGGTCGGAAACGCTTCCTTTTGCCTGTTACATACATTTTAGCGACTTTAATATACCCTTTTACCCTATGGGTACATGGTATAAAAAGAAAAAAAAGCACATCTAAAATCGTTCACTTCTTCGCCGAGCATTGAACCATCAAACAGCGAGCTCATCATGCCACCGATCTCTACACACTACGCCACCGTCCTCACCTAGGTAACGTAAGCTAATTCAATATATATAGCAAACCCATTGCATCTCGCTCTTTCAATTTCGTTCTGTGTAAGAACACAACACAAATATTTCTTTCTCTCACACACAGCACGTGGTGAAGAATTTTTGCATATGTATGCGTGTGCGTGAGGATTAAAATACATTTAATTTCTATCAAATATGATTATTGATTTGTAACCTTTATAAAACTTGGTGTATGGTGTATGGGTAAAAATTGAATTTAAATGCAATAATAAAAAAAACAATAATTTTATTTATTTCTTATGTGGTGCCTCGCGGACTCGAACTTGGGTCTTTTGTGTTTGTACGGCAGATTTCTTGGAATTTGTTTTTGTTTCCTTGCTGCCAAAGAAAATTGCTTATTTTATTCGAGGTACCTCCATGTTTTAGTTAATAGCTCCGGTGATAATTATCCGATCCGACTAATTTTCACACTCTTCATACTTGATAGATCAAGGAACTTAACTTTTCATGTTTCAACTATGTAGCTTAAAATTTTACTATCTAAAAGTTGATAGAAACAGACAGACGGACAGACGGATAGACGGACAGACGGACATGTCTCAATCGACTCGGCTGTTGATGCTGATCAAGAATATATATACTTTATGGGGTCGGAAACGTATATTTCTATGCGTTACAAACATGTGACCAATTTTATAATACCCTCTGCAAGGGTATAAAAAAATTAAGCAAGCAAGTCGTCCCTGCCGACACTGAGTGTTCACGCCAGAAAGGGTGACCAGCGGGGAATGAGGAGGGCTTTTGCCATTATCCTCGAACGGGCACACTAGTATAATTACTAGGCAAGTTCCATGGAAAACTCCATCTTGGCAAGTTGATTTTTCCATCCCCGGCAACTATAAACGTTCCCCGATATTATTCTCGGCCACTTAGTTCTACAAAAACACCTTTATTCGTAAACGCCTTAACACTGTGATGCGGTCCGGTACTTATTTACAATAAATCTGGCCTGTGTTCAAACGAGTTTAACGCGCGTTTTAATTTCCTTCCACTTGGGTAATAAGTCTGGGCTCTCAGATCAGAAGCTTCGCCCAGCTACAACCATTGGTCCTTCGAGCCGGATATCCTTCCACACGCCCCAGCTTCGCATCGGCGGAGAATCTGATAAGTAGAAACATTCTTATTGCCATTCCACTTATTCAACAAAACATACACATACATACATACATACCTGTAGTGAAAAGTTTCCCGCTCTTTTCCATAGCACCTTTTCACTCTATTTTGTGTGGATATTCAATTATATTTTCCTCATCCCGTAGCTTATCTTAGCATTTTTAAACATTTCGTCACATTTTGCCTTTGATTTTTTCCATTCGCGTACCAACTACACACACACATAAGTGCATACATAAGTGAATACAAGTGCAAGCTGAAATTAAAAAGTGCTTTAGTTTTCGTGTTTGGCCCAAGATCACCAACAAACTTACCTGTACAAGTCATTTACAGTTATTTCATAACTCCGACCAGTCCTCCGTCGTTCCGAAAAAACCTCAAGAAAAAAGAATTAACTTGAAAGTGCACACTTACATGCATCCATATGTATGTATGTATGTGTATCAATCCATATACAAATCGGTGTGCCGGCAGTTTTATACATCTATCGGTATAATTCAACATTTCGGCATTTATTTTCCGAGATTTTCCGCACTAACTTTCCAAATTTCCAGCATTCGCACTTCACTTGCACTTTAATTTCTCCGACAATCGCGTAAAAATTAATTAAAGAGTCAAAATTTCCAATGTAAACAAACCACCAATTGGCAGCACAGCTGATGTCCATTAGTGGTGGCCCGTGACGATCACAAATCACGACTTCGATCACCGTCACGATAGTTGCTTCTCCAGCAATAAATAAAATAAAAATTAACTTTCTCAAGTGAAAATAATTAAAATTCAGAATAAATATTTAAAAAAAAAAAAAAAAATATTCCAATTCCGAATTAATAATTTCGGCATTTTCGTGTGCGTGTGAATAATAATTTCCGTCAATAAAATTTAATTTTGTTGACAAATTTCCACAAAAAGTTTGCGCCCTTTCCGTATTTCCAGCGAAATCGATTCTAAATATTTCGGTTTTTTATTTTTGATAATTAATTTTCCTAAATTTTAAATTTAATAAAATACCGTGCAATATAAAGCACAGGGCTTTCCATCCACGGACAAATCTTAGCGAATTTTCGACCCGCTTGCAGCAAATAAAACCTTCTGATCAAATAAATCCGAAAAGCTGCAATCGAAATAGCGCTTAATGGTTTTGGACCGTTTCCACTGGACCACATAAAGTACAGTCAACACACAAATCACATTTTAGAAAATTATTAAAAATTTTATAAAATTATTTATTCTCATTTTGTCTTGGATTTCATCTAAAAAATATATATTTTTATTTATTGTTATTCAACTCATCGATTTGCCGACGCATCCGTTTGGTTTCCAAATTCGATATTATACAGTCCACTACGGTCAAAATGGTTGACCAACACGATATCCTTCGTGACTCGTTCTAGCTCAATCCCGCTAATCCCACAGATCCTGCTAAAAGCAGTCACAAAACTGATCGTCTAGCAGTGCCTCGTCGATCCACGTCGCCATCCACTCTGCTATCTAATTCCAAGGTATCCCGCAATACCGACACCGTCAAGCGTTCCTCCAACGCTCAATCTTCACCAGGCCTTGCCGGCACTACGCCCAAAAGGGCATTCGTTTGCAGTCGTATTCCCTCGCCCGCGCACTCCGACTCTAGCTCCCGATCAATTCCACGCGTCACGGTTTCCGCTCCCACCTCCAAAACAATAACCCGATCTGAGTACCAGCGACTGTCCGAAGCAGCCGACATGTCCGTGAACCACTTTATCGCCGCTTGTGACGGTCTGACCGATTTCGAGGTCAACACAATGGGCTCCCTCGAGGGTGACGTGCCATTGTTTTCGATGAAAATGCACTTGGAGCAGACAAAGATCCTGTGGAGCAGAGTCGAATCCGAGTACTTGTCATGTACCAGAGCCCTTACGGCTGACGCGAGCGAAGAAAACAAGACCAATCTGGTGACGGTGCAATCCAAATATGCATACGTATATATGGTGTACGTACGGTGCGGTAGCACCTTAGGAGAATGCATAGAGCGACTCCAGTCGTTCACTACAACTCCTGCGTCCCAGAACGCCCCCGAAATCCGAGAACAGCACGTCCATGCTGGCTATCTGCTACCTCCGTGTGAGGTGGACGTGTTTACAGGCGACTATAATCAGTGGCCCACGTTCCGCGACGTGTTCACAGCTTTGTATGTGAACAATCCGAGGTTGGCACCAGTTGAAAAGCTGTATCATCTGATGTCCAAAATGCGCGGCGAGGCAAAGGCAATTGTTTTCAGTTCCCCACTCACTAATGATGGTTTCCATGCGGCTTGGGAGAATCTTCAAGCTCGGTTTGAAAACAAGAGACAGCTTGTTGCCAGCCAGATGAAGATTCTCTTTAACCTTCCAGCAGTCGTTCACGAGACTTGCGCCGCCATGAAAGATATCCAGACCACCATCCAAGGGTGCTTAACCACGCTCACGCGATCCGGTGTTAGCACGGAGAACTCTGACGTCTTGTTGGTCACGCTGTGTACATCCAAACTGCCCAACGCCACCATCGCATTATGGGAACAATCCATCCCAAACAAGACTGACCTCTCATCCTGGTCCGACCTGAACAACTTTCTAATAGATCGGTATCGCGTTCTAGAAATGTTGGAAGGTCGAAAGCCCACTCCTGTGCTACAAGTAATCCCAGCAGCCGTCCGCAAATCTGGGCCTCCGACTAGATTCCAGTCGTTGACCACTACCGTCACTATCAACAAGGTCTCCTGCCAATTGTGTGGCGGAGAGAACCATCCGATCCGCGTCTGTCCAAAATTCGCAGATATGCCCGTGCAAGAACGAGTGGCGGCAATTAAACATTTAAGGTTTGTCTCAATTGCTTTGCACGTGGCCATCCATTGCGAGAATGTCCTAGTGTCCATAGTTGCCGCGTATGCCACAGTGACGACTTCCAGTGTGCAGCCACCAAAAATAAATCCTCGGCGACAACGAACAAATGCTCTCCCTGCAGAGTCAGTTGAGCGCCCAAATCCAAGCCATGGCCTCCAGAAGTTCCGAATATCCACGCCTCGTAAAGGTTTGCTGGGTACGGCCATGGTAACTATACGACATCAAGGTGCCGAATTCCAAGCACGCGCCTTGATAGACACCGGATCTGAGGGAACATTCCTATCCAAGAGGATGTTCGATCTGGTGAGACCCCGGTTCCGTGTCACTGACGCTGAAATCAGTGGCATCTCCAATTGTGTTGCTACCAACTCTCACAAAGTATGCGAATTAAAAATCTCTTCTCCTAGAGAGCCTTCCAAACACGTGGAAGCGCACGCATTCGTCTTGCCCAACCTTCCTAGCGCGATTCCATCCTGCCCGGTTCCCACAAAGTTAAAGGAGAGCATTCCGCGTCTTCCTTTGGCAGATCCACATTTCCACGAAAGTTCTCCAGTAGACTTAATCATCGGTGTGGATCTTCTCCCCCGCGTTTTAGGAAAGCGCATCGAAAAGGGCATCTGCGGGTCCCTCCTGGCTCTAGAGACGATATTCGGGTGGATTCTGTGCGGTCCCACAGTTGAGCCGACCACTAGGTCCACGTCTGCAGCTCAAATTTCGGCGTCTCCAAGCCGTCGTCCTAGCCTCGAAGGAAGCGATGGACTTCATCGAAAGGTCTGCGGAGGACATCATGCGCTTCGGAAATGTCGGCAGTTCCTCAATCTCTGCGCGACAAGGCGACTACAGGCAGTATTAGAGCACAAATACTGTCCTAACTGCCTCGCCCACGAGCACTCCACTGGATTATGTAGAAGTAAGTTGGGCTGTCACCGGTGTGGTGAGAAACACCATACCCTCCTCCATCCCACAGCTTCCGTAGCACGACGATGTGCTTCACAGAGGAATCTACCGCAACGAGGCTCGTCCAACTCCAAATGCTTACCCCGAGCACCCACGAGGCATACCTCTATCCTGAGGTCATCCAATCCAATTATATGTCCAGTTCGGGCGGAACTCCTTTAGTTCGGCGCTCCAGAACGTTGCTCCTCCCCATCCTTACCAGTCCACCCGGGCTATTGCAACTTGTTGCAAGGGGGGCGGTATGTTCACGCCAGAAAGGGTGACCAGCGGGGAATGAAGAGGGCTTTTTTTTTTATTCTCGGCCACTTAGTTCTACAAAAACACCTTTATTCGTAAACGCCTTAACACTGTGATGCGGTCCGGTACTTATTTACAATAAATCTGGCCTGTGTTCAAACGAGTTTAACGCGCGTTTTAATTTCCTTCCACTTGGGTAATAAGTCTGGGCTCTCAGATCAGAAGCTTCGCCCCGCTACAACCACTGAGTATACCCTGTACCAACTAGTTACATTAAAAAAATATCAAAGAAGTTAATGCCCTTGCAGTTCTTTACTCTTTATAATTTTCTTTGTGAAATCAATACAACTTTACAACAACAGGTTTTTGTTCCTTCTGCTCTGAAAAACATGATCAAAATAATTAGTTGAATTATTATTAAGAAGGTCCGGACTTTCTCCTGGAAAATAAGAAAATACTGATTAAACCTTACTCATTGTTTGGGATCCTTCCATAAGGTCGAAACTTTATTCTTCACTGAAATGAAATAAAATGTTAGAGTTAGGAATAAAATATAAATTGGGAGCTTCCTTCCGCTATAATGGGGACATCCTTCTACACTGAAAATAGAAAAAATTTAATTAATGTATTTGCTGAAAATAGAAGAAAGTAATTAATGGCAAACAAATATTCCGTCATGGTGGCTGTATGGGGTTTCATAAACTTGGGCTCTGATGTTTGCCAAACCAATTGAAAATGCCCAGTCGATTTCCGTCAATTGTTTTGTTGTTGGGACTTTTTGAAGAAGAGACGTTAACCCCAGGCCATTCAGTGTTGATTCTAGGTGATCCTGACCTGTTGGGCGACATATATTAAAGTCGCCCAAAACAACTATTTTACCATACAGTTCTTTTAAATCCGTTAAATATGAGGTAATTATACCTCTAAATTGATTACCGGGAAACGATGGATTTCTGTAAATCACGAGATAGACAATGTCAACGTGCTTAAATGTCACGATCTGACATATTTCATTGGGATTATTCATTTCAATACTCTTTTGCTCTAAAACCACTATGTTTTCAACAATTTGTGGTTTCGCATATATTATAATCCCGTTGCGCGATCTTCTGTTTTGTTCACAGGTGCGCCCATTAATTCTCGCGATTATATGAAATCCAACAGTGCCACATTCTTCCCCCTCTCTTGACCAACTTTCCACGAAGCATAAAATGTCTGCTGATTGTAGGAATATGTCTTCCAATATATCTGCATTGCGCAGATGCAGGCCTTGAACATTATGGTAATATGTCAATATATTATTTGATGGATTATCAAGAAGCCACTTTAGGCAGGGTGTCAGAAGTTTCTCAGTTCTAAAGCTATTTAGCTCAATATAAACTGCATCTGTTTGCTGCATTTCACTTGGTGGAGAAAATTTACCAATAATATATAGTCCTCCTGCATTGGTTGCTCTGCTGCAAGCTACATAAAGTGCAGATCGACTCATGCCATCTTGCAAATTCACCACTACTTTGCTATACGTTGCACCTTGGCTCTGTATAGTTACAGCTTCAGCAGGCACCACAGGAAATTGATAACGCTCTATTGTTACCTGTTTATTCTTGCGGTATTGAAAAATTCTTAATCGACGTCCAATCAGGGTGAGACCTATTTTCGTTCTTCGATCTTGCTTCGGCTCCAACCGAATCCTCCAGAAACTTTATCCAAAGCGTCGACACTATTATGTTCGATCCACTTGGTAAGCAGTCAACTCCCATTAGTTGGCCGCTAGCTCCATTTACTAATCCGTCATTGGTATCGACATTCACAGTTATAATATACTTCGCAGTGGTTTTCAGAATTAGTGTGTATGGAAGGCCTTGAGTATCCGATGTTTTAAATCCTTGAACATTTTACGTTCATTCGTTCGGAAGATCTGCTTTAATCGACAATCCAAATTTTTTTTTTTTTTTTTTTTTTTTTTTGCGTTTATTTATTTGTTGGATCTCTTATATAGTGTATAAGACTAACAACAATTTCCTAGTTTTATCTTAATCTAATACGTAACCTAGCATCAGAAGGATGCTTCTTTAATCTATGGCCCTGATTATTTGCTAGAGGGTTGGAAGGTCGTTTCGGTGGAGACGAGTTCTATCGCATGCTCGGGTTAATGATTTGGCGAGGGTATTCGGGTGGGCCTGCAGCTTAGCGGTGTACTTTAGCTGTTGTACCTTTATTTCGGTTAGTACACTAGGAATATGTAGGTCTTTCTGTAAGTTTTCGTTTCTGATATACCAAGGTGCTCCCGTGATAGTTCTGAGAACCTTGGATTGAGCCCTTTGTATGGTTTCGATGTTGCTCTTGCTTGCGTTTCCCCACAGTGCAGAGCCGTACGTCCAGATGGGTTTTAACACAGAGTTGTAGAGGAGAACTTTGAATTCCAAGCATAGGGGAGATCGAGCGTTGATAAGCCAATGTAGTCCGATTGCTTTAAGCTTTAGTTGCTTTTTCTTGGCTTCGATATGCTTACGCCAAGTTAATCTTCTGTCGAGGTGAACTCCAAGATATACAACATCGTCGGATTGAGGCACTGGCACGTTGTTGAGAGTCAATGATGGGCAGTTTCTTCTATTGAGGGTAAACGTAACGTGCTTACATTTCTGTTCATTTACACGGATGCGCCAATCTGCTAGCCAATTTTCAATTTCCTTTAAGTGGGTTGCCAGTTGCTCTGCAGCTTTGATCGGACATTTGGAGCGGCTAAGGATAGCCGTGTCATCGGCGAAAGTAGATGTGGTGAGTGTAGGGCTTGTTGGTATATCCGCTGTGTATAAAATATATAGTGTTGGACCCAACACGCTGCCTTGAGGTACACCTGCTTTTGATTCAAAGTCATCAGAGGTGAAGCTATTACATCGTACAGCGAATTTTCTGTTGAATAGATAAGATTCTATTAGCCTGTGTGTATATTTTGGAAGCGACGCTTTTATTTTGTATATTAGGCCGTCAAGCCAAACTCGGTCAAAGGCTTGGGCGACGTCGAGAAAAATTGCTGTACAATATTCTTTTTGCTCGAATGCTGTACGGATCTCTGAGGTGATACGGTTGACTTGCTCAATTGTGCCATGCTTTTCACGAAAGCCAAACTGATGATGTGGGATTATATTTTGGTTTACCAGGATTGTATTTATACGGAGTTGTAGGACCTTTTCAAATAGTTTTGAAAGACTTGGCAATAAACTGATGGGTCTGTACGATGATGGCTGTGTTTTGTCTTTTCCGGGTTTTGGGATCATTATGATTACTGATTTTTTCCAACTTATTGGAAAGTGACCAGTTTTTACTATCGCGTTGAAAAGTTTGCAGATGTATCGCACGGCACAGATCGGGGAGTTCTCGGATCATTTTCGGGGTTATATTGTCATGGCCGGGCGACTTTCTTGGGTTAAGATAGTTTTTAATAATTGCAGAAATTTCCTCCGCTTGGAATTTCGGTGGCTCGGTTTCCACTGGGGTGCTTAGAGGGGGAAGCTGGAATGAGTTTGTTGACGGGTTTGGCAGAAAAACCGTTTTTAGATGAGCTGCAAAGGTGAGTGCTCTTTCTTCGTCTGAACGGGCCCACTTGCCAGTTGGGCATCGTATAGGTGAAATTATCTCGGTTGGGGCAGTTATGGTTGGGTGAGCTTTCCACAGCGGATATTTGGTGCTGGTGGGGGAAAGCTTCTCGATGTATTGCCGCTGTGCTATTGCTTCTTCTTGTCTAAGCGCTTTTGCTAAGGTTCGGGAAGCTGCCTTTAGGCGATATTTTGCTGCCGGTGATCGGGACATTTGCCATTCTCGCCTGAGTCGTCTTTTCTCTGTTACAAGAAGTTCAATTAGTCGGTTGTTAGACTTGTGTTTTTCCTGGGTGTGGCCAATGAAGATATCAGCTGCTTCAATGAGCATCGACTCTAATGCAGAGGTGCAAAACTCGATGTCTTCTTCGTCGTCCAGTTTGGGATTTAGTTCGATATGGGTGCTTATATATTTCTTAAATCTGAGCCAGTTTGTTTTATAATTTGTTAGTCCGAGTGGGTGCTCTGTTACTTGAGGATATGTTAATACAGTGAAAATTACTGGCGAGTGGTCTGATGACAATTCTGCTAGTGACTCTGCCCTTATTAAGTTATGCGTAATTCCCCCTGGTGACTGCGAAGTCTATTAGATCTGGGAGCTTACGTGGATCTGTTGGCCAGTACGTGGGCTTTTTCGGTGAGGCGTAGCCCAATTTGTTTGCTGGGTTGATGATTGTGTTATATAGCTGTTTGCCTTTTGGATTTACCAGGCGGGATCCCCAATGAGGGTGCTTGGCGTTGTAGTCTCCTGCAGCAATAAATCGTACTCCGAGTGTGTTGAAGAAGTCAGTAAACTCTTTTTCAGAGATTGAGAATCGTGGTGGACAGTACAGTGCAGCCACGGTTGTACTGCCGAAAGTGGTTTGGACACTTATTGAAGTTGCTTGTAGGTATTGTTTGGCAAATCCATTGTGGAGACAGTGTTTAATTCGGTTTTTGATTAGGATGCCAGTTCCTCCGTGAGCCTTGCCATCTGGGTGATTTGTTGCGTAGAATGCATATTTAGGTATTTGGAAGTGGTTTTTGTTGGTAAGGTGTGTTTCCGATAACAGCATGATATCAATATCATTTGAGTCCAGAAACAGTGACAGTTCTTGTTTGTGCTTGGAAATGCCGTTTGCATTCCATAGTCCTATATGTAGTGCTGACAATCCAAATAAGATAGCATTTTAGCACCAACCATTGATATCTCATCAATTATGATCAGCTTAAGATTGGATTGAGGCTATTAAATAACGATGTTTTGAACACAATGCACTCAAAGCTTATTGTGCATTGTGTTCAAAACATCGTTATTTAATGGCCTCAATCCATTTGAGGACTGAGTTACTGGCAATGAAAAGAGTGAGTGCAACGTGAGACCCCCAATTCCAAATGCAGCTTTGTGTTGGCGTGGAAAGCAATACTTTGGTCACTTCTGGGTTGCTACCCGCAATAGTGGTAAGTCTCAACATAAGTGACTGATAAATAGTAGTAATGAGTCTACTCTTCCCCACTCCTGCGCCACCTCCGACATATTCATAAAAAGTTTTATTAGCGTTCATGCTATTCATTACATGGACATAATATTGTGGTTGTTTATTATTTAGTGAGCGCACCAATTCATGTAAATTATTTTCATTAATCAATGGGGGCAATCTTATAACTCTGGGCCCATTCTCTTCAGAGTTTTGATCAGGTTTGTTTTGTTGGAACACGTTAGGGTCTCTTGCAAATTCGGGAATCGCAAATCCTCTAAACTCTTCATCCAAAAGTTGTGAGGCAGCAATTTCCCGGTTGTAAAGTAAAATTTGGTCGAAGAGCTCTTCATTCATCGCATCATATTTCTTCCTGTTGGCATCAATTAACATTTTATTATTGTTGTATGTTTCTTCATTGTCATCATTAATTATATCGCACTCTTCATTGCGCCAGGGAAAAAATTGCGTTACAAGTTCTCTGTAATAATCCAATCTGGATACATTTTTGCTAAACCTTCTCCATCTCAGGATGTAAGGATTTTTTATTTTCCACATGACGCCTGATCCGATTTGCAGTTGATATTCTTCTCTATATTTTCGTCCGCCTCTCTTCGTCTTCTCGAAGATTTTCGTTCATATAGTGCGGCAAAATCAGCCAGACATTCACGTTCCATAGATTCTGGTCAGAGTATATAGTAATCGTGGAGTCCCGGCATATAAATATTTGTTGAGTCAGGAGGAAGTCTCTCCAATTCCTTTTTTGACTTTATCATGCGAACTCTTTGATCAGGATGCGATGTATTTACGAAAATGTTTCCGTTGCTCGTTTCTGACAAATGAAGTCCCAGAATATTGTACACAGCTTCTTGAGCTGATATTTCTGTTCCGTTAATGAACTTGCTTCCGAGATGTTGTAATTTCTCTTTAATTGATCGATCTCGATGGCCTCCAGAAGTAATTTCATCCATGGCCTCACGAAGCAGTTTTGATACACCTCTGTTTGATTTGTTTATATAATTTATAATGTAACTACAGCATCCATATGCATCCAAAATGAATTGAACATCCATATTTGCTCTATGTAGTTTTAGTATGTCATGATTATATGCATTCAGCATTAATTCAGGAAACTTTCTTTGTAGAAATATTTGAGGTTTCTTTAATGTTGTTCTTATTGATAAAATGTATTCATCATAATTAATGGCCAGGTGTGTAAGAAAACTATCAAAATTGTTAAGGTTTATTTGTTCAGCATGTGAAATATTAATTTTGTCAACCAACAGTTCTTGAATGCGTTTCCAAGTTTGACTATAAATTGGATTGGGAGTTTCTTCGTAGTCAAACGGATACAAAATTTTAGTTTCACGCATTGGAGGGTATGGAGTATTAAACCGACATTTGCTTTCTCTACTAATTTCTTTTTTACAAGTGGCACTATGTTTGTGGTATTTATATCTTAGAACATCTTGAAACTCTTCGTTGTCTCCATTGGTAGTGATGAACGTATCAATAAATCTCACCACTTCTTCTGTGTTTAATGAGCCGTCACTATTCTGTAGTTTTGGCGCTCCTTTCAGCCAATCCATGCAATGGGAGTGTGGTGAGCCACGTTATTGAAATAATAATGAGAAAGCTGGAAATCACCGAAAATATCATTGCTTTTGAAAAGCTTCATTAACTGGTGAAGTCGGTTATCAAAATATCTGCAGCACGTCGCAGGGTCTGAACGGGTTAATCTTGCCTTTTTAGAACATGGCAGACTCGAAACTTCGTCTTCACTGATAACTTTGTTATCAATAAGAAGGGATAGAATGACGAGGAGCTCATTCCATTTGGTCTCGGCCGCAGAGAGGGTAATAAAAAATGTTGGTAATCCAAACTGGCGAATCATGGCCAGAACTTTTTTTTTCGGCCTCCCAATGAGCTGGGGCGGAACGCAATCCTTTTAGCAAATGGTATCCATCGTCGTGCTGAACCAGGCTGTTCACAAAGTTTTCATCCATCATGTTAGCCGCAGTAACATGCGCTGTGCCAGACTTTTTTCTAAGGCAAATAGAAATTGCATTCTTGATGCGTGTCATTTCATAGCACTTGTACATATACAAAATTTTTGGTATTTTCGCACAGCGGCGGTCGTAGTACCGAAGTTGGGACTTTGCTTTTCGGCCATATGTAGTTTTACAGTCAAAAATTTTTCCGCATGATATTGAAGGAAAGGATAGTTCTTCAGCATCTTCCTGAGAAGTCATATCTACAGGATATTGCAATTCTTTCAATAAATGCATTATTTTCGATTGGCTCATTCTCCAGCAAGGTTTCCTGACCACAGGGATTTAAATTGTCTTCATCCTCGTTGCCTTGTGGATCAGGATCTATCTCCATTCGCTCTGCAAGAAGTTGTTCCACGATTGGTCAATCTTCTTGATCAGCAATAAATGGAACTTCTGCATTATTTTCAAATGCCGTAAGCCATATAGCTCAGTGCTTAACAAGAATCTTAGCGCTTCCATCACTTTAGCTGGTCTTATAGTCTCCGTTATGAAACTGTGTCGATATTCCAGCTTGCGCTTTAAGTGTACTTGCACCACATGGCTGTTATCAAATGAACGAAGCAGCGCAGTTACCGTGTCGGAAACGGAAATGGGAACATTAACCACGGCTCCTGTTACTGCGCACTGCTTTTCATAGCCCAGGGATATAATTCTCATGAATGGAATTATCGGTGATATCAGTCGTTCTTCTAGGCAAGTTATGTCTTTGAGGCAGTCGGGAATTTCAGGGAAATCAAACCCTTCGGAAAGGCATAAGTTTGGTATTTTACCTTGATTATTTATTGATTTGTGACACGTAGAGCAAAATGAATAAGAGCCATTTGTGGACGGAAACTTTTCAGACAAATAAAAGGACTTTGTTATATCCAACAAAGGATATTTTAGGGAAATTCGATTCATGTCCAAGTACTTTGTGTTATGCTTAAAAAATGTGCCTCCACAGCTCGTACATATTTCCGTTTGTCTTAAATATGTTTGGCGTGCCAGACTCATTCGCTGCTGCATTTGCAACTCTCTATGTTGCAGCGTCTCTTCTTGTGAAATTGCAGCTCTGGCTTCTCTATTACGTTGGGATTGTCGTTGTGACTCCGCTTCAAGATTATGAGAATTTTGGCGATAATTAATAACCCGTGCTTCATTCATATGTCGAATTTCTTCAGCAATTCTCCGGGCTTGCATTCGAGTCACTCTTCTTTGAGATGAATTAAAATTTTGCTCTCGTCTTCTTATAGTCACATTTCGTCTTACAATTTGACGATTATTCGCATCACGTTTCCGCTCAGTTTCTCTGTATTCTGTCCGAAGACAGAATGTTCAGCAGTATTGCGGCCTTGTTCCTGCCGCCTCGCATCCAAATCTTCACGTCGAATGGAGTGGGATAATGCGTCTCGTTCGCGCTCTGTTTCCCTGTACTCCAAATTCTGTCTTCGGACAGAATGTTCAGCAGTATTACGTTCTTGTTCCTGCTGTCTTGCATCCAAATCTTGTCGTCGAATGGAGTGGGTTAATGTATAGCGTCCGCGCTCTGTTTCCCTGTACTCCAAGTTCTGTCTTCGGACAGAATGTTCAGCAGTATTACGTTCTTGTTCCTGCTGTCTTGCATCCAAATCTTGTCGTCGAATGGAGTGGGATAATGCGTCGCGTCCGCGCTCTGTTTCCCTGTACTCCAAATTCTGTCTTCGGACAGAATGTTCAGCAGTATTACGTTCTTGTTCCTGCTGTATTGCATCCAAATCTTGTCGCCGAATGGCGTGGGATAATGCGTCGCGTCCGCGCTCTGTTTCCCTGTACTCCAAATTCTGTCTTCGGACAGAATGTTCAGCAGTGTTACGCTCTTGTTCCTGCTGCCGAGTAGTTTCGTTATCTCTTCGTATAGTATGAGAAGCAGCATCATCTTGGCGCTCACTGTTTCTATACGTGGCATTTGTTCGGCGCGTAGAATGTGACAAGGCATCCTGTCGGCGTTCTCAAGCTCGAGCTTCCAAATTATTTCGGCGATTATTAGCCAAACGTTGTGAATTTCTTTCTCGAATTGAAACAGGATCTTCTTCATAGCGTTGCTGACTATAATTTACCATTTCTCGGCGACGTTGTTCAGCAGATTTTTTTTTAAACGCGGCATTTCCAATTTTATAATGTTTGTTGCTCGGCGAAATTTAAATAAAAATTGGCTGTAAAAGATATTATGTTATTCTGAAAACAAGATAATATGATATTAGGCTGAAAATGGGGTTATTTTATATGTTTAGGTATCGTATATAAAAGTAGAAAGAGCGGATAATTCAGTAGTCTTAAAGAAGACTACTACTTGAAAAAAAATGCAGAAGCCTTGAAAAAGACCTGTATTTAAACAATAAACTACAGAAGTCTTGAAAGAGACTTGTATTTAATTAATTTAATACACTAGTCTTTAAAAAGACTAGGAATTAATTAACAATTTGAAAAAAACCTTCGAAATTTTCCAGTGTTGGCAGCGTCAAAAGGGCAACAGCAACTTCACTCGCGATCGCGGTGATTAAGGAAGCGAGTTACCAACCCAACACTCTGGTCACTAAAAATTTGGAGACGAGACCCAGGAAAGAAGACGTGGCAGCGACTCTTTCCTGTTCAAAGAAATCATCACACATATAATAAACATACATAAAACATATATACACACATGCATTAATTCAATTGTAACAGACACACACAGACATACAAAATGTAGACACTCAAAACATTCTTAATAAAAAGACACTACTGTTTTAACATTTTAATCGAACGGACGTTTGAGTTGCTCTGGCAGAGTTGGTTATATACACCTCTCACACACACTATCGTTCGAATCATCTAGCTCCCGATGGTAATTGGCGCAGCCGGGTCAGGAATGGATCTACTTATGGCCACATTTTGTATCGTAAGTAAAGTGCATTGAAAATCAAAAAATTACCTGTGTCTTAAGTGCATTGCTAATGAAACGGAATCAATTGTTGAAAGCGGAACCAATCACACAAAAAAAAAAATCAATATTTACCTAACGGTGTTTACATATGTACATGTACATGTTACACACATAGAAATTGGCCTACAGAATCAATTGCTGATAACTAAAGGTCAATCATAAGTGTAAACAAAATTATTTTAGTAAAAGTGTGGGCTGAAATCATACGTTGATAATCGCCTCATACAAAAAAAAAAAAAAAGAAAAAAAGAAGGGAATATGTATATATGTACATATGTATGTATGTATATACATGTGAGATGGAACGGGATAAGTTGCAACGTTGTGGCAACTCCCGGAAGCAGATGTTAGTTGTAATGTGGTGGCAACACAAAATGCAGAAGAAGCAGAACTCAACGCAGATCAAAAGAGTGAAGTCGTATAAGCAGCAGATAAGAAGTTTAAGTAGCATCAGCCATATCATCAGCAGCAGCAGCCGTGAGTAAATTAAAGCAGATCATTCACTTATTCTTATTTGCCTACGCACCCATCCACATTTACCGTATAATAATTAATTAATCAATAAAGATATACAAATATCTCACATACATGTATGCATAAATTTTACAATTCAATGGAAATGTTCATATGCTGCAAAGCTACAAGAACTATTTTACGAAATACACATTATTTGTCGCTCATTCTGCTTCGAATTTTATAATTCAGCGGAATTGCCAAAACGCTACAAAACTACAATAATACGTTTCGGGCGAAATCGATCTGCCAGCAGAGCTACGCTGAAGAGACGACGCTTCAAAGCTAGCAATTTTTGGCGAAACTGATCCGCTAGCTGAGCTGCGATAGACAGACGAAGCAGCAAAAGCGGCAAATTCTAGTGAAATCGATCTTCTTAGCAGAGCTGCAATTGGCAAACGAAGCTTTCATAAGTAGTAGCATTTTATTGTAAGCTCATTTACAAAAGTGAGCTTGAAGTGCAAAGACGTTGATAAAATTAGAAGTTTTGTTTAAAGTTTCGTGACACCAAGTTTTAATAACAATATACTATTAATACATCCAAATGCTGGCATAACAGTGACATACAAATTTAAAATCACACTCACGTTGTTAAATCAAATTACCCCAAATGTCAATAAGACATAAAAAATAACAAAGGTTTGTGACAAAATATTTTAAGGAACATTAACAACAATGCAAATGCTACCAAAAAGTGAAAAAAAAAAAAAAAAAAAAATAATAATAATAATAATAATAAATTGTTTAACAAATTGCAAAATTTAGAGTCACTCTCACGTTGCTAAATCAAGTTCACTTTAATATCAAGAGGATTAAAGTAATAAAGGTTTGTTACAAAATATTTTAAAAGAACATTAACAACAATACAAATGTTGCAATGCCAGTGCCATACAGTGGAACATAAAAAAAAAAAAACAAAAATGTGTATATGTGTATGTGTGTGTTGTATATGTATATAGACAATTATAATAATGTTTAAAACATTGTAGAATTTAGAAACACTCAAAAAAAAAAAAAATAATAATAATAATAATAATAATAAAATATATATATATACATATGTATGTATACATATGTGTATGTATATATGTATATATATGTACATATGTACGTATGTGTGTATGTGAATGGGTATGTATGTATATACAGTTTGTCAACTAATTCTTTGCAAAACGAAAAAAGTCATAGAAATTCATTTTGAAACTTATTTTTTATTGTTTTAATTTAAGCTTTTGGATTTTTTTTGTTGCTGTTCTTTAGATTTAAGTATACTTTACGTAAATAAAGCATAAGAAATTCAAACTTTCATCTGCAATAGTATAAGAAAACAAAAAAAAAAGAAAATTCGGCGAAATTCACGCTGTCAAATAATTCTTTGCAAAATGCAAAGACAATTTCAAAATAGAGACGTAGCTTTGAAACGGGACTTCAAATTCGAAGAAAAACGAATTTGTGTGGTATTGCAAGGCAATAACCGAGTTATTTCTTCTTGATTTGGAATCTGAACAGTCAACATCTCAGCTTATTTGATTGATTTAGTGATGCCGGGAAAACGAATTAATGATAATTTATTTCAGTTGGTTTATTTCCACCACACAAAGGGGAAATCGGCAAAGGAACTGGCGGAAATGTTTTCGATTAAACTACGAACAATTTATAATATTATAAATCGGGCGGGTAAAGAAAACAGGTTGGATTTAAAGCACTCCGGAGGCAGACCGTCCAAGTTAACCAGACGCGACCACTCAAAAATTATAAAAGAAATCACCAATAATCCTCATACCAGCCTTAGACAGTTGGCGACAGAGCTGAAAAATGACTGCCGGAAGTCAGTAAGCTATGAGACTATTAGGAGAGTCCTAAAACTGCATAAATATTCCTCAAGAATAGCTCGAAAAAAGCCTTTACTGTCTTCTGTAAACATTGAGAGGCGGCTAACCTATGCTTTCGCCAATGTTAACAATGATCTTGACTACTGGGATGACGTTATTTTTTGTGACGAGACAAAAATAATGATGTATTACCATGATGGACCCAACAAAGTATGGAGGAAGCCTAAAACAGCCCTTCACCCACAAAATATAGTTCCCACTGTCAAGTTTGGCAAGCTATCGGTAATGGTGTGGGGATGTATATCGTCGAAAGGCGTTGGTGAACTTCGAATTTTCACGGAAATTATGGATAAGAACTTGTACTTAGACATTCTAAAAAATGAATTGGTAAAAAGCGCGACAATTTCGGACTATTTGACCCCCAAAACCCTAATAAACTGAAGTATAAGCTATACCAAGATAATGACCCTAAGCATAAGTCGCATCTGTGCAGGTCCTGGTTGCTATACAATTGCAGCAAAGTGATTAAAACGCCTGCCCAGAGTCCTGACTTGAACCCAATTGAAAATTTGTGGGCTTTCTTAAAGAAGCGTGTGGGTATAAGAAGCCCAACAAACAAAACCGCTCTTATTAGAGCGATTCAGGAGGAGTGGCAGGAAATTCCCAAAGATTATGACCTTAAACACCTGATACACTCGATGCCACGACGTCTTCAGGCCGTGATCGAATCTGATGGCAGGCATACCAAATATTAGTTTAAAAAATTACACATTTTCTTAATTTTTGTTAAACTACCAATAATTGTTTGCATTTTGCAAACAATTATGTGACAGCGTGAATATCGCCAAATTTCCTTTTTTTTATTTTTTATAATTTTGTGGATCAAAATTTAAATTTTTTGTGCCTTATATATGTAAAGAATACTTAAATCTATAAGTTACCAAAAAAAATATTAAAAAAAAGTTAATATCTTCTATATATATAAAAGAAAGTCGTGTTAGTTACACCACTTATAAATCAAGAACGGCAGAACAGATTTGGCTGAAAATTGGTAGGGAGGTAGCTTAGAGCCAGAAGATGGACATAGGATACTTTTTATCCCGTTCGACAGCGTTCCCGTGTGACTTGACGTTAAGAAATAAATAAAATATTTTGGAACAAAGTTTGCCGGATTAGTTATGTCATCGATGAACTCAATTTGATATTTGTAAGAAATCAATAATAAAACTATTTCTATTAAATTAATAATTGTACTTGGAATGCTTCATCCAAGAATTTTCAAAGACGGAAGCAAGGTGATGCGGTTCCTGGGTATCCAGATATGCGTTCTACTGATGCTCTTGGTCGTATGTATACAGTTCATCCAAAGAATGATGAATATTTCTATTTGCGGTTGTTGCTGGTAAATGTGCGTGGGCCAACTTCATTTGAGACACTACGAACTGTTAATGGTGTAATATTCCCAACATATCGTGCTGCATGTGAAGAATTGATCTTATTAGAAAACGATACCCATTGGGATACGACAATCGCTGAAGCCATTATCTCTACATCTCCAAGTCAGATACGCACATTATTCGCTATAATAATTTCAACCTGTGGCACAAATACAAGGATAGTATGTCAGAAGATATTTTACATCAAAGTCGTGTCAGTTCCAGAAATCACGATATTGAGATGAATGAGGAGTTACATAATCGTGCTTTACTCTTGATCGAAGATATGTGTTACCTCATGTGCGGTAATTTATTAATCAGGTTAGGAATGCCAGCGCCAAATCGTGAAATGAATGACGCATTTAATCGAGAATTGGAACGGGAACGTGAATATGATCACCAGGAATTAGATTTAGTAGTTCAAAGGAATGTACCCCTGTTGAATTACCAACAAAAGGAAGTTTATGATACTTTAATGAAGGCAATCGCTGATGAAAATGGTGGTTTATATTTCCTAGATGCCCCTGGTGGAACTGGCAAGACATTCCTTATGTCATTAGTTTTAGCAACTGTTCCGGCGAGATCCAACATAGCGGTTGCAGTTGCTTCTTCTGGAATAGCAGCCACATTGTTAGAAGGATGCCGTACGGCTCATTCAGCATTCAAATTGCCGTTAAATCTTCAAACTATTGAAGAACCAACGTGTAATATTGCAAAACACTCAGCAATGGCCAAAGTTTTAGCGGCATCGAAAATCATGATCTGGGGCGAATGCACAATGGCGCATAAACGTGCATTAGAAGCATCGATCATATGACGCATTGAAATACCCACTGATGTTTTGGCAAGGAGAAGATGGTTATTATTTTAATATTAAAATGATAAATCCATTGAATGGTAAAGTATCAGTATCTTAATAATGGTTAATGTCTGCATAACAACGTTTGCCGGGTTTTCTAGTAAGTTAATAAAATATAAGTTTCAAAATGAATTTCTATGACTTTTTTCGTTTTGCAAAGAATTACTTGGCACTGTATACATATGTGCCTATGTGTATGTATGTGTGTGTGTGTGTTACATATATGTACATGTATATAAATAAATATAATAATGTTTAAAACATTGCAGAATTTAGAAGAACTCACGTCGACAAATCACGTCAACATTAATGCCAAGAAAATCTACATTCCAAACAGCGTCAAAAAGAACATCTGCTAGACAAAAGGCAAGACTCATTTCTAAGGATCCAGTTCATTCACCCAACGAAGTAGCAATGGATTCTGGAAACGCCTCAGTGTCACTGCCCCGAACTATATCGACTCCAAACGTTACGCCTACAATGAGCAGCATGGCCAACAACCCAACATCTTTAAATCCAACTGACATCCTTGCTTTTATTAAGGAGCTGACTACTTTTGATGGCATCCCTAATAAACTGCAAGACTTCATTGTCAATGTGGAAGAAGTCATCGCATTGATCAGTGGAATTGACCAGACACCATACAGCTTCCTTCTGTTAAGAGCCATCAGGAATAAAATCGTAGGTAGAGCTAATGACGCCTTAAAACTATCTAATACTGCACTCATATGGGATGACATCAACGCTAATCTCATCCAACATTATGGTAGCAAGAAAAGCGAAGCTATGCTTATTCGCGATTTACAAAACTTTCCCGATAGCTTGTCATTAGATCAACTATTTTATAGTATTTTGAAAATAAGATCACAATTGACAGACGTTTTACAAAACACAAACCAAAACTCAACTGGCAAATCAAAATTATATGACGAGATATGCTTAAATACCTTTTTAATTAATCTACGAGAACCCCTTAAAACTTTAATAAAATCAAAAAATCCACAAAATATCAAGGAAGCCTATGAACATTGCCGTGTCGAGAAGACCTTCTATTCGCAAAAACCAAATACTAGCCAGAATTTTCGAGCACAGGCAACACCATACTCACGTCCCCAAAATATAAGAAATCAACAAAACAACAACCCCTATTCTAACAATAGAAGCCAGTTATATAGAAATAATTCAACCATTTCTCAACCTAACATTAACAAAAAGGCTAATAATTCCGGTCCGGATGAAGGAAGGTAATTTCTACTCTCTATGACAATGTATAATAAGCACTTAGAGATTTCAGAAGGACTATACAATTCGGTTAACGGATAGCAAGATATAGCAAGATGGTAATCATAAATAATTCACTCGAAGATCAGCAATTATATTTAGAACTGCCATTAGAAACCATTCCCTATGATCAAAATCACTAAATTGAATTATACAATATAAGTTCGGACAATCAAAGTCTTGCACATATCCACAAATACGTTACCAAATTAAAAACCGATCACCTAAACTCCTAAGAAAAAATTGCATTTAGCAACTCTGTAGCAAGTATACAGACCTTTTTTATGACGACAATCAAAAACTAACATTTACCAGCGATATTAAACATTATATAGGCACAACTGACGACACGCCAATCTTTGTTAAATCATATCGATACCCCTACGCGTTAAAGAAAGAAGTAAAAGACCAAATAGACTCAATGCTAAAGCAAAACATAATTAAAAAGAGTTATTCGCCTTGGAGCGCCCCTGTTTGGGTAGTTCCAAAAAAATCGAACTCCCCCGAAGCGCAGAAATGGAGATTAGTTTTAGATTATCGTAAACTCAACGAAAAACAATTTCAGAACGTTATCCAATTCCAAATATTAATGAGATTTTAGACCAACTTGGTAAATCTAACTACTTCTCAACTCTTGATTTAGCTAGTGGATTTCACCAGATTGAAATGAACCAAGCAGATAGGAGCAAAACAGCTTTTACAGTCGAAGGTGGCCACTTTGAATTCATCCGTATGCCGTTCGGGTTAAAGAATGCACCTGCGACGTTCCAGAGAGTAATGGACTGTCCTTGGAGATCTAGTAGGTTTCATTTGTTTAGTATACCTAGATGACATTATAATCTTTTCACTGTCTCTGCAAAAACACCTATTGTAACTCAAGACGGGGTCAAACCTAACCCAAATAAGATAAAATCCATTCAGGAGTTCCCTATCCCAAAAAACAGGAGACAAATCAAATCATTTCTTGGCCTCCTTGGTTATTATAGAAAATTTATTAAAGACTTTGCCCGCATAACTAAGCCATTAACACAACAATTAAAAGGTACAAAAGCAGTAACGATTGGTGAAGAATACTGTAAAGCTTTTGAATTCTGTAAGACACTACTTTGTAATAATCCAATATTGACCTACCCAAACTTTAAAGAACCCTTTATATTAACTACTGATGCAAGCAACTATGCCATCGGCGCTGTTTTATCACAAAAATTATCTGGAAGTGCCAAACCTATTTCTTACGCAAGTCGCACATTATCAGATGAAGAAGCCCGTTATTCAGCTACAGAAAAAGAAATGCTTGCACTCCATTGGGCAGTAAAAGACTTAAGGCCCTACTTATTCGGCAAAAAATTTATTTTAGTTTCAGACCACAAACCATTAACATGGAACACAGGACCATTTTCCACCAACGACAAGGTCGCCCGTTGGAAACTACAATTACTAGATTACGAATACGAATTTCAATACAAAAAAGGCTCTCAGAACGTAGTTGCAGATGCACTGAGTCGTATCCGACCCGAAGCTAATATTAGCACTATCAATATAGATGTCGAAAATTTTTCAAATAACAAAGTAACATCTTGTATGTATAATCTTTCAACAAGCATAATAATTGTCGAAAAACCACTTAACGATTTTAATTTGCAGATTGTTTTAGCTGTAGGTTCTCCTGCTTCTTACCAGGTTTCTACTCCCTTTTAGAACAAATTAAGGCGAACAATCACAGAACCCAGACTTAGCTCGGATACTGTACTAGATATTCTAAAAAAAATTTTAAAGCCTAACAGGACATCAGTAATTTACACATCAGACAGTATTTTTCAAATAGTACTAGATGTGTTTTCTAAACATTTTTCTCACAATAAATTATTTAAATTGCTAAGGTGTACAACTCCTTTAAATGATATCACTAATACAACCGATCAAGAAAAAATAATCAATGATTATCACAACAATAACAATCACCGGGGTATTGATGAAACATTTATGCACCTTAAAAGAAAAGTCTACTTTCCACATATGAAAAGCAAAATAGCGCAAATAATAAAGGGTTGTGAAATTTGCCTCACACTTAAATACGATAGACAGCCGCAAAAACCACCTTTTAAAGTAACAGAAACTCCATGCAAACCAATGGACATAGTCCATATAGACATATACACGATAAACAAAAACTATAATCTTACACTAATAGATAAGTTTTCAAAATTTGCATAAACTTCGTTACCGCCATGAAAAATTTTTTTCAGTCTTTTTGGAATACCTAAAAAAATAGTTTATGACCAGGGTGCGGAATTTTCTGGCAGTATATTTAAAGATTTCTGTAACCAATACGACATCCTATGTCATATAACTTCCTTCCAGCAGTCTTCCAGCAACTCTCCAGTAGAACGATTACACTCGACACTTACTGAAACCTATAGAATAATCACAGAATTAAAAAAGAAAAATAAACAGATCAACAAATACGAAGAAACTCTTTCGGAAACACTTCTCACATACTGTTTGTAGCGGGGCGAAGCTTCTGATCTGAGAGCCCAGACTTATTACCCAAGTGGAAGGAAATTAAAACGCGCGTTAAACTCGTTTGAACACAGGCCAGATTTATTGTAAATAAGTACCGGACCGATTCACAGTGTTAAGGCGTTTTCGAATAAAGGTGTTTTTGTAGAGTTAAGTGGCCGAAAATATATCGGGAGACGTTTATAGTTGCCGGGGATGGAAAAATCAACTTGCCAAGATGGAGTTTTCCATGGAACTTGCCTAGTAATTATACTAGTGTGCCCGTTCGAGGATAATGGCAAAAGCCCTCTTCATACCCCGCTGGTCACCCTTTCTGGCGTGAACATACCGCCCCCCTTGCAACAAGTTGCAATAGCCCGGGTGGACTGGTAAGGATGGGGAGAAGCAACGTTCTGGAGCGCCGAACTAAAGGAGTTCCGCCCGAACTGGACACATAATTGGATTGGATGACCTCAGGATAGAGGTATGCCTCGTGGGTGCTCGGGGTAAGCATTTGGAGTTGGACGAGCCTCGTTGCGGTAGATTCCTCGGTGAAGCACATCGTCGTGCTACGGAAGCTGTGGGATGGAGGAGGGTATGGTGTTTCTCACCACACCGGTGACAGCCCGACTTACTACTTAGGACAGTATTTGTTCTCTAATACTGCCTGTAGTCGCCTTGTCGCGCAGAGTTTGAGGAACTGCCGACATTTCCGGAGCGCATGATGTCCTCCGCAGACCTTGCACAGGTAGGAGTTCTCTCGATGAAGTCCATCGCTTCCTTCGAGGCTGGGACGACGGCTTGGAGACGCGGAAATTTGAGCTGCAGACGTGGACCAAGTGGTCGGCTCAACTGTGGGACCGCACAGAATCCACCCGAATATCGTCTCTAGAGCCAGGAGGGAACCGCAGATGCCCTTTTCGATGCGCTTTCCTAAAACGCGGGGGAGAAGATCCACACCGATGATTAAGTCTACTGGAGAACTTTCGTGGAAATGTGGATCTGCCAAAGGAAGACGCGGAATGCTCTCCTTTAACTTTGTGGGAACCGGGCAGGATGGAATCGCGCTAGGAAGGTTGGGCAAGACGAATGCGTGCGCTTCCACGTGTTTGGAAGGCTCTCTAGGAGAAGAGATTTTTAATTCGCATACTTTGTGAGAGTTGGTAGCAACACAATTGGAGATGCCACTGATTTCAGCGTCAGTGACACGGAACCGGGGTCTCACCAGATCGAACATCCTCTTGGATAGGAATGTTCCCTCAGATCCGGTGTCTATCAAGGCGCGTGCTTGGAATTCGGCACCTTGATGTCGTATAGTTACCATGGCCGTACCCAGCAAACCTTTACGAGGCGTGGATATTCGGAACTTCTGGAGGCCATGGCTTGGATTTGGGCGCTCAACTGACTCTGCAGGGAGAGCATTTGTTCGTTGTCGCCGAGGATTTATTTTTGGTGGCTGCACACTGGAAGTCGTCACTGTGGAAATGTTGATGCGATGCAAAAGTGTGTGGTGCCGCTCCTGGCATACGCGGCAACTATGGACACTAGGACACTCTCGCAATGGATGGCCACGTGCAAAGCAATTGAGACATAACTTTAAATGTTTAATTGCCGCCACTCGTTCTTGCACGGGCATATCTGCGAATTTTGGACAGACGCGGATCGGATGGTTCTCTCCGCCACACAATTGGCAGGAGACCTTGTTGATAGTGACGGTAGTGGTCAAAGACTGGAATCTAGTCGGAGGCCCAGATTTGCGGACGGCTGCAGGGATGACTTGCAATGCAGGAGTGGACTTTCGCCCTTCCAACGTTTCTAGAACGCGATAGCGATCCACAAGGAAGTTGTTGAGGTCGGACCAGGATGAGAGGTCTGTCTTGTTCGGGATGGATTGCTCCCAGAGTGCGATCGTGGCATTTGGCAGTTTGGAGGTGCAAAGTGCCACCAACAAGACGTCCCAATTATCCGTGCTAACACCGGAACGCGTCAGTGTTGTTAAACAGCCCTGAATGGTGGTTTGAAGATCCTTCAGGGCCGCGCAAGTCTCGTGGACAACGGATGGAAGGTTGAAGAGTATCTTTGTTTGGCTCGCAACGAGCTGCCTCTTATTCTCGAAGCGAGCCTGCAGGTTCTCCCAAGCTGCGTGAAAACCGTCGTTGGTCAATGGGGAGCTGGAAACGATCGCCTTTGCCTCGCCGCGCGTTTTGGACACCAGATGATACAGCTTCTCAACTGGCGCCAATCGTGGGTTATTCACGTACATGGCCGTGAACAGGTCGCGGAATGTGGGCCACTGGTTGTAGTCGCCCGTGAAAACGTCCACCTCACATGGAGGTAGCCGATAGCCAGCATGGACGTGCTGCTCGCGAGTTTCGTGGGCGTTTTGGGACGCGGGAGCCAAAGGGGGCGACTGCAGTCGCTCTATGCGTTCTCCTAGTCTAGAACCGCATCGTACGTACACCATGTACGCGTATTCATATTTTGACTTAACGGTCACCACATTGGTGCGGCTCTCCTCACCCGCGTCGGCCGTGAGGGCTCTCGTACATGACAAGTACTCAGCTTCGACTCGGTTCCACAGAACTTTCGTCTGTTCCAAGTGCATTCTCATGGCATATACTTGCACTTCCTCCTCGAGGGAGCCCATTGTATTGGCCGCGAATTCGATCAAGCCGTCACAAGCGGCGATGAAGTGACTTATGGACATTTCGGCAGCGTCGGACAGTCGTTGAGACTCGGAACGGGTTCTTACTTTGGACGCTGGAGCGGACACCGTGACACTTGGAATTGGAAGTGCGCTGGAATCAGAAAGCGTGGGCGAGGGAGTGCGGCTGGGTACGAAAGCCCTTTTAGGTGTAGCGCCGGAGACGCTTGGCGCGGACTCAAGGTTTGAGAAACCGGAAGAACTTCGTTTGACGGTGTCGAACTTACGAGGTACCTTTGGATTAGGTGGCGGCGTGGATGGCGAAGGGGAGCGACGAGGCACTGCGAGGCGATCGGAATTGTTGCTGCTTTTAGCAGGATCGGTGGGCATAGTCGGATGGGAAAAACAATCGAGCCACGAAGAATATCGTGTTGATCAAGGAATCTTTGACAGTGGACTGTATGGGGACCGAACGGAGGTGTCGGCAATCGAAGGGTGGAATATGTATATATATATAATTTTTTAAATAAATAAATAAAAAAATATGAAATATAAACCAAAAACAAAATTGAAAACAGATAATTTTTTGAAAAAAAATGCGATGTGTGTTATGTGTGATTTATGTGGACCAGTGGAAACGGTTTAAAAAACATTAAACGTTATTTCGACGGCAGCTCTTTTGGATTGTTTGTTTTAATTTATTTAGATGCTGCACGTTAGTCGAAATGGCGCTAAGCTTTGACCGCGACTGGAATGCCCTGTTATTGAAATTACACGGTATTTTATATAATTGGGAAAAAATTCGAAAATTATAAAAAATATAAAACCGGAATCTTGGACTAAATTTCGCTTTGCAGGTCGCCGCGGAACAGGGCACAATTTATTCGGAATTTTATCGTGAGAGAAAATAATAAATTAAATTTTCTTTGACGGAAATTATTTTTCACACTTGCACGCTGGGGGCCAAAATTAATATTTGGCGCGGAAAAATTATTCTTCGATTTTTATATAAATTTATTTTTCAATTTTGTGGACTCTTTTTAAGTTAAAAATTCAATATGTTTTATTTATCGTGAGAGGAACAACTATCGTGACGGCGATCGAAGTCGTGATCGCGCTCGTCACGGGCCAGCACTAATAGAAGCAATCAGCTGGGCCGGCAATAAGACAATAATTGTAGTGCGAATTTTTTATCACTTTTATTAAATTTTGTTCGCGTTTAACAAACAACCAAAGTGCAAGTGAAGTGCAATGTGGAAATCGGAAAAGCAGTGCGCGGAAAATCTAGGAAATCAGTGCCGAAAAGTTTTAATTACACCGGTGTATGCAAATGCCGCCACACAAATGTATGTATTTGTATTTGGATATGTATATGTATGTTAGTGTGGGCGCATGTGCATATATGTATGTGTTGAATTAAAACTCGCGAATTAATTAATTTATTTCTCGATTTTGAAACGGCGGAGCACTGGTCGGAATTATGGCCGAGTTAATTACCGGTGAGTTGGTTATTGATCTTGAACTAAGCACTTTGATTTTAATTTCTTAGATTGCACTTGCACTCACTTCTATGCACTTGTGTATGTATGTGTGTATGCAGAGGAATATGCGGATCGCGAGTGGAAGAAAATTATAATAAAAGGATAAAATGAACATAAATGCTAGGATAAGCTGAAGAGATGAAAGAAAACCACATGCACAATGGAATATCCATACAACGTCGAATGAAAAGTCGCTATGGAAAGAGCGGGAAACTTTTCACTGCAGGTATGTATGTATGTATGTATATGTATATGTGTTGGAAAAAATGGTAATAAAAAACGTTTCTACTTATCAGAATTCTCCACCGATGCGATGCTGGGGCGAGCGGAAGGATATCCGGCTCGAAGGACCAATGTTTGTAGCGGGGCGAAGCTTCTGATCTGAGAGCCCAGACTTATTACCCAAGTGGAAGGAAATTAAAACGCGCGTTAAACTCGTTTGAACACAGGCCAGATTTATTGTAAATAAGTACCGGACCGATTCACAGTGTTAAGGCGTTTTCGAATAAAGGTGTTTTTGTAGAGTTAAGTGGCCGAAAATATATCGGGAGACGTTTATAGTTGCCGGGGATGGAAAAATCAACTTGCCAAGATGGAGTTTTCCATGGAACTTGCCTAGTAATTATACTAGTGTGCCCGTTCGAGGATAATGGCAAAAGCCCTCTTCATTCCCCGCTGGTCACCCTTTCTGGCGTGAACACATACAATAACGCTATACATCTACAAAATACACACCTTTTGAACTTTTCACTGGACGCAAATTAAGTTTTTTTCAATTAAAATAATACCAAGAGATAAAAGAGATTTTACATAAAAATACTAAAAGCAAACTTGATAAGCTCAATGAAGCTCGGAAATCCCCAGCCCCCTTATCAACTAATGATAGCATATTTCGAAAAGAAACCCGTAGAAATAAGTTAACGCCAAGATTTTCTAAACATAAAGTCTTACGAGATAATGGTAACACACTTATCACCACACGCTTACAAAAAATCCATAAATCTAAAATAAGGCGAACAACAAAATAACAATTAGTATAATCTTTGCTTTTAACATATGGCATTCATTGTACCCAAACGCATTGTAAACAAAATAAAAAAAAAAAAAAAAATTTGTAGCAGAAAATGCTACCAAAACAACTCGGAAAAATTAACTTTTCAGTATACCATTATATTCTTTTGTGTTGCGTTGGAATCACAAGTGGACAATTACGGACCGATGGACAAAGCCAAGTCACACAAGGAGAATCAGCGGTATCCACCCTGACAGCCCATTCTAAACGCATTTGATTCATTTTGGGGAGGGAGGAGTTACCAACCCAACACTCTGGTCACTAAAAATTTGGAGACGAGACTCAGGAAAGAAGACGTGGCAGCGCCTCTTTCCTGTTCCCAAAAATCATCACACATATAATAAACATACATAAAACATACATACTCACATGCATTAATTCGATTGTAAGAGACACACACAGACATACAAAATGTAGACACTCAAAACATTCTTAATAAAAAGACACTTCTGTTTTAACATTTGAATCGAATGGACGTTTGAGTTGCTCTGGCAAAGTTGGGTATATACACCTCTCACACACACTCTCGTTCGAACCATTTAACTCCCGATGGTAATTAGCGCGCTCACTATTTAAGCGCTTACACTTTTCACAACACTTAAAAAATCACAAATTTTAAACTTTCAGTTACTTACGAATTGTGTTAATGGTTTATACATATATCGAAGTTAGTATTTTAAGTATCGATTGTTAGTAGTAAGTTAGTATTGTAAGTATCGATTGTTAGTATTAAGTTCACTGGAAAATATCGGTATGCGGCCTAAGGCCACACTGGAGAGTTCCTCCTTCTTCTTCCGGCAACGATACAACGAGACAGACGCACTAGCTGCGAAGTTAAAAATAAATCTTTTGCCATCGTTACTGATAATTATATTTTCCAGAAAATAAATAAGCGTTTACAACTCAGAAGTGGGATGACTACCCGAAAGGACACATATTTCGGTACAAGGCAGGCCTCCCCCTCCACATCCAAGGTGGCCGCCTCCACGCCCGCCGCTGCTACTGACTCCATTGCCATGTCCACTACGGTGCCCGCCGCCGATGTTGTACCCGCTGCCGCCGCATCCACTGCTGTACCCGCCACCGCATCTAGTGCTGTACCCGCCGCCGCCGCATCCACTGCTGTACCCGCTGCCGCCGCATCCACTGCTGTACCCACCGCCACTGTACGCGCTGCCGCCTTACTCGCTGATGTGTCCGCCGCTGCTGCACTCGCCTCTGCTGTGCCCGCCGCTGCCGCAGTCGCCTCTGTTGTGCCCGCCTCTGCGGTGCCCGCTGATGGAGTGTCCGCCGCATACAGGTCTGCTATGCGGGCTGCTGTCTCGCTGGCCGCACCCGTCACTGACCCTGACGTTCCCTGGGCCGCGGACCCATGGGAAGATATGCCCACCCTATTACCCTCCGTGCCGTCTGCCGCTGCCGCTATCACACCGGCTGCTTCCGCCTCCCCCAGTCTGGATGAGCAACTGACGACGCTACGGAAACAGCATGAGTTGCTACAGTTGCAACAGCAGATCCTCAAGCTGCAGCAGAACATAGATGAAGCCCGAGCACCAAGGCAGCAAGTCAGTGACTTGAGTGTGATTCTCAGTGGATACTGCATACGATGTAAAGAAATGGTTGAACGATCTGGAGGACGCGTTTGAAATACTGCAGTTGAATGATCGCCCACGTTTGATTGCATGCCGTCGCATGCTGGAAGGGACGGCGGCGGTGTTGCTGCGCACGGTATCGGTGCACAGCTAAGGAGAACTTAAAGCAATCCTCCTCCGAGAGTTTGGTCGCTCGCGCAGTGTTGAAGAAGTGTACCACGCTCTGCGTAGCCGGCGCATTAAGGCAGGTGAAGGATGCTTAAGATTCGCAATCGAGATGCAGGAGATTGCCATGAATGCTCCGATTCCGGAGAACGAGTTAGTCGACATGATTATCGATGGACTGCGGGACAATTCTACTCGAGTCGGCATGCTGTACTCAGCTCGCACGGTGGCCGAACTGAAGCCCCTACTGGAACGCTACGAGCGTTTCCGTATGCAGGCTGCTGCCTCCAAGCAAAGTCTCAGTGTGAAGGTGCAGCCAACAACAACTGCCTCGTCGTCTGGGAACAAATTCTCAGGCACTGCAGCAAGTGTGACCAGATCTTTCAACTGCTCGGGATGGGGGCATTATAAAAGCCAATGCCCTAAGCCGATCAGACCGCCGAACTCCTGCTTCAAGTGTGGCGTATTGGGCCACATTTATAAAAACTGCCCGTCTCGGATGGAAGCTGCCGCCGCCACCACTGACGCCACCACTGCCGCCGCCGCTCCTGATGATGTGGCAAATAGATTAAACCATCTACAACTGGTGAGTGTTGTTTTTGTTTGTGATCTTGTTTGTGCAAGATAGGAAATTTATAAATATGTTTTCCCTTCTCGACTCGGGCAGTCCGAAGAGTTTTATCCGTGAATCTGAAGTCCTCCCAACTGCCGTCTTAGTCCCAGTAAATTGAACTGCCGTGGTTTAGGAAATAGCCAACTTTGGTCTTTAGGCCAAGTCCAGTGTAGTGTTCACCTCCACAGTACGGAGACCATACATACTTTTGAAGTTTTGGCGCACAAAGCAACCGAACTGCCGATGATTATAGGCAGAGGTGTATAAAATTAATATTAGACTTTGTAAACTGAAAGAAACGAAATATGAGAAAGAATCTATGTTACTTATGAATAAACCCACTGAATGTAGAAATATGAAACTCACTCGTAAAAAGGACAACACCCTGAGGAAGTGTGTAGATTACCGGCCGTTGAACAAACTTACTGTTCGGGATCATTTTCCGATTCCCCTGTTAGACGATTGCATCGAACATCTGGGTGGTAAATCATTCTTCACTGTCTTGGACTTGAAGAATGGATTCCACCATGTGAAAATGCATCCAGATTCAATCAAGTATACCGCCTTTGTAACCCCTGATGGCCAGCTTGAATATGTACGCATGCCCTTCGGACTCTGTAATGGCCCTTCCGTGTTCGCTAGATTTGTTTATTTTGTCCTTAAGAAATTTATAAACCAAGGTCAACTAGTGATATACATGGATGACATCCTGGTTGCATCGCATGACTTCGAAACCCATCTGGAGGTACTGAAGAAAATACTGTATATGCTAAGAGTGAATGGGTAATCCCTCAAGCTGGCCAAATGCCGTTTTGCGTATAGGGAACTAGAGTACTTGGGTTACTTAGCCAATTCTGCCGGTATCACGCCTAAACCAGCTCATCTTCAGGCGATACGAGGCTTGCCCATTCCAAGGAATAGCAAGGAATTAGAGCGCTGCTTAGGTTTATTTTCATACTTCCGTCGATTTGTACTTGGTTTCGCCAAGATTGCGTATCCGATGTCCCGATTGTTAAGAAAAAATACCCCTTACGTCTTCTCCAAGGAATGCCTCGAATCCTTCCGAACCCTGAAGTCGAAACTGATGGAATCACCCGTGTTATCTATCTACAACCCGAAGTCTGAAGCAGAATTACACTGTGACGCTAGCTCAACTGGTTTCGGAGCAGTGCTCCTCCAGAAACAAACCGACGGCAAATTGCACCCAGTGTTCTACTTCTCTAAGATAGCCTCCGCTGCCGAATCGAAACAGTATTCCGAAAGTGCCCCTGCCGTTTGATACCATTCATATTGATCATCTAGGTCCCCTTCCGTCCATACGCTCAAAGAAAAAATATCTTCTGGTTGTCATTGACGCTTTCACTAAATATGTGAAGCTGTACCCTGCGGCCACTACTAATTCGCGTGAAGTATGTCAGACGTTAAAATTTCAGTATTTCGCGAATTACAGTAGACCCCGACGAATTGTCACTGATCGCGGTACCTGCTTTACTTCTTCCGAATTCGCAGAATTTCTAAGGGCCAATAATAATATAATTCATGTGCAGAATGCCACTGCCTCACCCCGGGCCAACGTCCAAGTCGAGCGGGTTAACCGTGTCTTGGGCCCTATGCTAGGCAAACTGACGGAACCGGTGGACTACGCGGATTGGGTCCAACAACTGCCGAGTTTGCATTGAATAACTCTGTCCATTCCACAACAAAATTTGCCGCTTCCGTACTCCTATTCGGGGTGGAACAACGGGGTGTCGTAGTAGATGAACTAACCGAACGGTTAGGTGAGAGGACGGCAGAGGTAGATGCCTCAGAGGTAGACGTCCGGAGATTAGCCTTCCGTAACATTGTCAAGTCTCAAGAATATAATGCTGAGTATTACGCGACGCATCACCCCCCTGCGGTTAGTTTTGACGAAGGGGATTTCGTAGTTATTAAGAATGTAGATACTTCGGCAGGTACAAACAAAAAACTTATTAGACGGTATCGCGGCCCATACGTTGTTCACAAAAAACTTCCGAATGACCGATATGTTATCCGAGATGTGAAGGGCTTCCAGATCACCCAACTGCCGTATGGTGGGATACTCGAAGCCTCCAAATTAAAGCTATCCGATATTCAACCGATATCCAAACAAAGGCGACACCAGCCACTTAATATTATTATTTACCCCTTTTGTTAGCAACTAGATTCCTTATCAGGACGTCCGAGTTGTAAAATGTCAGTTACTAATGAATTGTGTTAATGGTTTATACATATATCGAAGTTAGTATTTTAAGTATCGATTGTTAGTAGTAAGTTAGTATTGTAAGTATCGATTGTTAGTATTAAGTTCACTGGAAAATATCGGTATGCGGCCTAAGGCCACACTGGAGAGTTCCTCCTTCTTCTTCCGGCAACGATACAACGAGACAGATGCACTAGCTGCGCAGTTAAAAATAAATTTTTTGCCATCGTTACTGATAATTATATTTTTCAGTGTAAATCTCTATTTATTATGTAGAAAATATATTTATAATTAATGATGGCAAAAGATTTAAATTTCGATACGCAGCTGGCGCGTCTGCTCAGTTGCGTGGTTACCGGAAGAAGGGGGAGGCAACTTTCAGTGTGGCCTTAGGCCGCATTCCGATTTTCCAGAGTTGACTTAACAATAACAATCGATACTTAAAATACTACCTTACTACTAACAATCGATATGTGTACACAGCTGGTAAATAATTGACATCTTACAACTCGGCCGTCCTGACAAGGAATCGGCCTCGATTCTAGTTGCTAACATAAAGGGTTAAATAATGACATTAAGTGGCTGGTGCCGCCTTTGTTTGGATATCTGAAGTGCAATCTTGATCGGGGGCTGCCCATAGCTTTAGTTTGGAGGCTTCGAGTACCCCGTCATACGGCAGTTGGGTGATCTGGAAGCCCTCCACATCTCGGATAACATATCGGTCATTCGGAAGTTTTTTATGAACAACGTATGGGCCACGATACCGTCTGATAAGTTTCTTGTTTGTACCTGCCGAAGTATCTACATTCTTAATAACTACGAAATCCCCTTCGTCAAAACTAACAGCAGTAGGGTGATGCTTCACGTAATACTCGGCATTATATTCTTGGGACTTAACAATGTTACGGAAGGCTAATCTACGGACGTCTACCTCTGAGGCATCGACTTCTGCCGTCCTCTCACCCAACCGTTCGGTCAGTTCATCTACTATGACACCTCGTTGTTCCACCCCGAATAAGAGTACGGAAGCGGCAAATTTTGTTGTGGAATGGACGGAGTTATTCAAGGCAAATTCTATGTTCGGCAGTTGTTGGACCCAATCCGCGTGGTCCACCGGTTCCGTCAGTTTACCCAGCATAGGGCCTAAGACACGGTTAACCCGTTCGACTTGGCCGTTGGCCCGGGGTGAGGCAGTCGCATTCTGCACATGAATTATATTATTGACCCTTACAAATTCGGGGAATTCGGAGGAAGTAAAGCAGGTACCGCGGTCACTGATAATCCGTCGGGGTCTACTGTAATTCGCGAAATATTGAGATTTTAACGTCTGACATACTTCACGCGAATTAGTAGTGGCCGCGGGGTACAGCTTCACGAACTTAGTGAAGGCGTCAATGACAACCAGAAGGTATTTTTTCTTAGAGCGTATGGACGGAAGGGGACCTAGGTGATCAATGTGAATGGTATCAAACGGCAGGGGCACTTTCGGAATACTGTGTAGCGTTACATGGTGGTCTTGAGCGGAAGCAGAATAATAAATACACTTGAGGCAGTTTTTAATATAATTGCTGACGTAAGACTTCATACCAGGGAACCAGTAGTGCTTCTTGATTTGTGCACAACACTTCTCAGTGGCCATATGGCCAAGCTTTTCATGCACTATTCGTATGACATGATTTATCATTTCGGAAGGGACATAAAGTTGGGGTACACTCGTCGGGGACAGACGGTACACTACTCCGTCACGCAGTTCGAAATCTGCTATTTCATGTTTCTCTAACTCATCTCGGAGTTTTACTATCTCGGGGTCACGGTTCTGAGTTAACTGCAGTTGGAAGTCGAGGTTCAAATCGTCAACGTATGCGGCGGTTTCTATTCTACTTAAGGCATCGACATGGGGCATGCTAACCCCCGAGCGGTGTACAATTGTGTAATTGTAATTTTCTAACAGCAGGGCCCAGCGAGCAATTTTCGCGGAATGCCCACCATTTCTCAGTGTCAGCGCCAGGGAATTACAATCCGTCACGATTTTGAACGGAATGAACTTAAGGTACGTCTCAAAACGTTTCAAAGCATACACGATAGCTAACGTCTCTAGCTCATAACTGTGTAGTTTCGATTCGGCAGCGGAGGCTGTCTTAGAGAAGTAGAACACTGGGTGTAATTTACCGTCGGTTTGTTTCTGGAGGAGCACTGCTCCAAAACCAGCTGAGCTAGCGTCGCAATGTAATTCTGTTTCAGACTTCGGGTTGTAAATCGATAGCACAGGTGATTCCATCAGTTTCGACTTCAGGGTTCGGAAGGATTCGAGGCATTCCTCGGAGAAGACGTAAGGGGTATTTTTTCTTAACAAGCGGGACATCGGATACGCAATCTTGGCGAAGCCAAGTACAAATCGACGGAAGTATGAAAATAAACCTAAGCAGCGCTCTAGTTCTTTGCTATTTCTTGGGATGGGCAAGTCTCGTATCGCCTGAAGATGAGCTGGTTTAGGCGTGATACCGGCAGAATTGGCTAAGTAACCCAAGTACTCTAGTTCCCTATACGCAAAACGGCATTTGGTCAGCTTGAGGCATAGCCCATTCACTCTCAACGTGTACAATATTTCCTTCAGTACCTCCAGATGGGTTTCAAAGTCATGCGATGCAACCAGAATGTCATCCATGTATATCACTAGTTGACCTTGGTTTATAAATTTCTTAAGGACAAAATAAACAAATCTAGCGAACACGGAAGGGCCATTACAGAGTCCGAAGGGCATGCGTACATATTCAAATTGTCCATCAGGTGTTACAAAGGCGGTATACTTGATTGAATCTGGATGCATTTTCACGTGGTGGAATCCATTCTTCAAGTCCAAGACAGTGAAGAATGATTTACCACCCAGATGTTCGATGCAATCATCGACCAGGGGAATCGGAAAATGATCCCGAACCGTAAGCTTATTTAACGGGCGGTAATCTACACACTTCCTCAGGGTGTTGTCCTTTTTACGTACTGGGACAATCGCGGCAGCGTAAGGGGAACTACTGTGGCGAATAATGCCAGCTTTCAAGAGATCATCACAGATCTCCCGCACCTCAATGCGTTCGTGGTGCGACAGACGGCGGGGACGGCAGAAAATGGGAGCCTGGCTAGTCAGTTCTATTTTCATTTCATAATTCACTGGCTTGACTAACTCAGGGGCAACCTGTACATATGCAGTAGAAATGATGGACCTTAAGCGTGCAGCTTGCTCTTCCCGTAATGTGGGCTCTATATCGAACTCTACATCGTTGACAGCAGGGACCTGCATTTATAGCCATAAGTGCATCATTCAGTGTTTCTGGAGGTACAGCAGAAGTTTTCGGAAGGGGAGAATCAGACAACAATTCGGCAGATACAATTCCATTCCCATCAGACGGCAGTATAACTTCCTCTTCCCTCAATATATCAAAGGACTTCAGAACATCAGTAAATTTCATACTTCTACGTTCAGTAGATTTATTCATAAGTAACAAGGATTTTTTCTCATATTTAATTTTTTTTAGTTTACACAATCTAATATTAGTTTTATACAAGAGATCTCTGCCTATGATCATCGGCAGTTCAGTTGCTTTATTCGGCAACACTTCAAACATATGTATGGTCTCCGCACTGCAGAGATTAATACTACACTGGATTTGGCCTAACGACCAAAGTTGGCTACTTCCTAAGCCACGGCAGTTCAATTTACTGGGACTAAGACGGCAGTTGAGGGGGACTTCAGATTCCCGGATAAAACTCTTCGGGCTGCCCGAGTCGAGAAGGGAAAACATATTTATAAATTTCCTATCTTGCACTTCATCACAAACAAAAGCAACACTCACCAGTTGTAGATGGCTTAGTCTATCCTCCACGTCATCAGGAGCAGCGGCGGCAGTGGTGGGGGGGGCGGCAGTGGTGGCGGCAGTGGTGGCGGCAGTGGTGGCGGCAGCAGTTCTTATCCGAGACGGGCAGTTCTTGTAGATGTGGCCCACTATGCCACACTTGAAGCAAGAGTTCGGCGGTCTGATCGGCTTCGGGCATTGGCTTTTATAATGCCCCCATCCCGAGCAGTTGAAGCATCTGGGCTCACTTACGGCAGTGCCTGGGACTTTGTTCCCAGACGACGAGGCAGTTGTTCTTGATTGCACTTTCACACTGAGGCTTTGCTTGGAGGCAACCGCCTGCACACGGAAGCACTCGTAGCGTTCCAGTAGTGGCTTCAGTTCGGCCACTGTGCGAGCTGAGTATAGCATGCCGACTCTCGTCGAATTATCCTGCAGTCCATCGATGATCATGTCGACCAACTCATTCTCCGGAATTGAAGCATTCATGGCAATCTCCTGCATCTCAATTGCGAACCTTAAGCACCCTTCACCTGCCCTAATGTGCCGGCAACGCAGAGCTTGGTACACTTCTTCCACACTGCGCGAGCGTCCAAACTCTCGGAGGAGTATTGCTTTCAGTTCTTCATAGCTGTGCACCGATATCGTGCGCAGCAACACCGCCGCCGTCCCCTCCAGCATGCGACGGCAGGCAATCAAACGTGGGCGATCATTCAGCTGCAGGATTTCGAACGCATCCTCCAGATCGTTCAACCATTTTTAGACGTCATATGCAGTGTCCGCCGGGAATCGGGCCACCATGCTCTCGATCACGCTCAAGTCGCTGACTTGCTGCCTTGGTGCTCGGCCTTCATCCATTTTCTGCTGCAGCTCGAGGATCTGGTGTTGCAACTGTAGCAACTCATGCTGTTTCCGTAGCGTCGTCAGTTGCTCGTCCAGACTGGAGGAGGCGGACGCAGCCAGTGTGACAGCGGCAGCGGCAGGCGGCACGGAGGGCACCAGGGCAGGCATATCGTCCCATGGGTCCGTGGCCCAGTCAACGTCAGTGGATGCAGCGGCGGGCACAGCAGAGGCGAGCGCGGCGGGCACAGCAGAGGGTGCGGCGGGCACAGCAGAGGATGCGGCGGGCACAGCAGAGGTGAATTCGGCAGCGGCGGGCACAGCAGAGGATGCGGCGGGCACAGCAGAGGATGCGGCGGGCACGGCAGAGGATGCGGCGGGCACAGCAGAGGATGCGGCGGGCACAGCAGAGGATGCGGCGGGCACAGCAGAGGTGAATGCGGGCACAGCAGAGGATGCGGCGGGCACAGTAGAGGTGAATGCGGGCACGGCAGAGGATGCGGCGGGCACAGCAGAGGTGAATGCGGCGGCGGCGGGCACGGCAGAAGTAAATGCGGCAGCGGCAGGCACCACAGAGGATGCGGCGGGCACCACAGAGGATGCGGCGGGCACCGCAGAGGTGAATGCGGCGGCGGCGGGCACAGCAGAAGTGAATGCGGCAGCGGCGGGCACAGCAGACGATGCGGCAGGCACAGCAGTGGCTGCGGCGGGCGCAGCAGTGGCTGCGGCGGGCGCAGCAGAGGTAAATGCGGCAGCGGCGGGCACATCAGAGATTGCGGCATCGGCAGCAGCCCCAATGGCTACCGGCACCCCAACGGCAGGCATCGTAGTGGACATGGCCACAGAGTCGTCAGTAGCGGATGCGGGCGTGGAGGCGGCCACCTTGGATGTGGAGCGGGTGGCCTGCCTTGTGCCGGAATATATATCCTTTCGGGTAGTCATCCCACTTCTGAGTTGTAAATCTCTATTTATTATGTAGAAAATATATTTATAATTAATGATGGCAAAAGATTTAAATTTCGATACGCAGCTGGCGCGTCTGCTCAGTTGCGTGGTTACCGGAAGAAGGGGGAGGCAACTTTCAGTGTGGCCTTAGGCCGCATTCCGATTTTCCAGAGTTGACTTAACAATAACAATCGATACTTAAAATACTACCTTACTACTAACAATCGATATGTGTACACAGCTGGTAAATAATTGACATCTTACATCAGAAAATAAATAAGCGTTTACAACATATTATTTTCGGGAGCAGCAGTCGGACAGCCTTCATCGGTCGGGAAATCGATTAAGACTGAATCGACTTTTAAATAGCAAAACCACGAAAGCTATCGATTCATGTTCCGATTCTCATTTTATTCCAACTATGAATCTGTTGCTATCCCTGTCTCTCTCACAATGTTTCAATAAGAGCTCTCTTAGAGAAACTTTTGATAGTTAATATCTAATTTGAATGACTTACTAACTATTCTATAAGCTGAAATAGAAAAGCATTTATATTCTTATACGCCTGTATACATGTCTATGCATTTTGAATAGTAATTACACCTTAATGAAAACAAATCTTTGCAAATTCAATACCAATTTGGTTTTTTCCCACGAAAGTTTACCCTTCCCCCCCTAATCGATAAGTTAAATATTTCTCACACTCTTTGGCGGGCGCTTTCATCCAAAACCTCACTCACGACAAATGTACATACATACATATGTACATACAAACTCACATATGTATATATGTGTTAATAATGTGTAGGCTTACAGAGGATTTCATAAATATGTAAATACAGATTACAACCAAAGTAATTCTTGTCTGCATTTTGCAGCGTTCTTAGTTAGTTAGCTTTAGTTTTGTTTTCGACGTGGAAATACGCAAAACAAGAACTAAGGCATAAGTTCTCACTACTCTCCCGTCAAAATTTTTTCTCACGCTCTAACCGCGAAAAAATATTGGCACGCTTTTAATACAGATTATGGCAAAAATTACATAAGCAATGCAACTTGTTTCATGTTATTTCCATAAGCCCTAAAAAACTGGCAAAAAAACAGCCTTTTATCTAAATATATTTATTCTTGGAAATATTCAGAACAAGTGCCTTTCCACGAAGTATTGCGTAAGTTCTAACGCCTCACCCTGAACAATTTTTCTCACGCTCTAACCTTGAAAAAAAAATTAGCGCGGCTTTAAGAAAAACCCATATACAATTTCTATACACACACCTATATATGTAACGATATATATAACGATAATTCGATATATATAGCAAACCCATTGCATCTCGCTCTTTCAATTTCGTTCTGTGTAAGAACACAATACAAATATTTCTTTCTCTCTCACACAGCACGTGGTGAAGAATTTTTGCATATGTATGCGTGTGCGTGAGGATTAAAATACATTTAATTTGTATCAAATATGATTATTGATTTGTAACCTTTATAAAACTTGGTGTATGGTGTATGGGTAAAAATTGAATTTAAATGCAATAATAAAAAAAACAATAATTTTATTTATTTCTTATTTGGTGCCGCGCGGACTCGAACTTGGGTCTTTTGTGTTTGTACGGCAGATTTCTTGGAATTTGTTTTTGTTTCTTTGCTGCCAAAGAAAATTGCTTATTTTATTCGAGGTACCTCCATGTTTTAGTTAATAGCTCCGGTGATAATTATCCGATCCGACTAATTTTCACACTCTTCATACTCGATAGATCAAGGATCTTAACTTTTCATGTTTCAACTATGTAGCTTAAAACTTTACTATCTAAAAGTTGATAGAAACAGCCAGACAGACAGACGGACAGACGGACATGTCTCAATCGACTCGGCTGTTGATGTTGATCAAGAATATATATACTTTATGGGGTCGGAAACGTATATTTCTATGCGTTACAAACATGTGACCAATTTTATAATACCCTCTGCAAGGGTATAAAAAAATGAAGCAAGCAAGTCGTCCCTGCCGACATTGAGTATACCCTGTACCAACTAGTTACATTAAAAAAATATCAAAGAAGTTAACTTCGGCCGTGCCGAAGTTTATATACCCTTGCAGTTCTTTTCTCTTTATAATTTTCTTTGTGAAATCAATACAACTTTACAACAACAGGTTTTTGTTAAGCCAATAAATTTGATTAGTTTCTTTATTTTTGTCGCACTAAAAAGGCGTTGTATTGAAAGTACATATAACATTATAAATTATTTATAAATAGAGGTCCTCCTGCAATAAAAAGAAAAATTAAATAATAACTAATAAAATAATAATAATAAATAATAAATAAGTTTTAATAAAATAAACAAATTAGCAAAATAAAAGAAAGAAACAAAATTAAATTTTTGGAATAAGAAAAGATACTTATATTAGGTCACGGCTTCCGTCTGCATTGTAAGATAATAAACATTGCTTCCTTCTGCTCTGAAAAATAAGATCAAAATATTTAGTTGAATTGTTATTTATTGTTATATGTAGGTCTGCACATTTTCTTCCTGAAAAAAAAGAAAGTTATGATTAAATCTTACTCCTTGTATGGGATCCTTCCTTAGGGTCGAAGCTTTATTCTGAAATGAAATAAAATTGATAAGAATAAAACATAAATTGGGGAATTCCTTCTGCTATGTTGGGGACATCCTTCTACACTGAAAATAGAAAAAATTTAAATCTATATATATAAAAATCTATTGCTGTTTGTTTGTCTCGCTAAAACTCGAGAACAGCTAAACCGATTCGGCTAATTTTGGTTTTGAATTAATTGTGGAAGTCCAGGGATGGTTTGAAAGGTGAGAAAATACTGAAAATTTGTCTAAATGACGGTAAATGCAGACTTTAAAGTTCAACAGATTTTTTCATCAGATTACCGTTGATATATATGTCAAAATCGAAAATTATTTTAGACATTAATTTATGTAAATCTATATATATATAAATCTATTGCTGTTTGTTTGTGTCCCTAAAACTCGAGAACAATTTTGGTTTTGAATTTAATTAAAAGTGAATTTGATTAAGTAAATTGTTTAGGATGCCGAGGAGAACACGATCTGACTTAGGTCGTCGTAGTCGATGAAATGTGCGAAGAGCTACCTCACGATTGCGTTCTTTAGTGAGTGACAATGTAGGAGATAGGCTTAGAATGCAACGACAAATGTTCGTACAAATGTTCCACACTTAAATCAACAACAAAGAATTGCGTACGACACTTTGATAGAAGCTGTGAACAGTGGATCTGGTGGAATTTGTTTCCTTGATGCTCCCGGAGGAACCGGAAAAACGTTTTTAATTTCATTGCTTTTGGCGAGGATCAGATCACGAAATGATGTTGCTCTAGCGTTGGCTTCATCTGGAATAGCTGCAACTCTGCTAGAAGGCGGGCGATCTGCACATTCTGCCTTGAAATTACCACTAAACATGCAAATTGCCGAAACACCCATTTGCAACATCGCCAAAAATAGCGCAATGGCCAAGATCCTACAGGTATGCAAATTGATTGTTTGGGATGAATGCACAATGGCCCATAAGAGGTCACTGGAGGCACTGGACAGAACGTTGAAAGAAAGAAAGAAGCAAATGTGTTTGCGAAGCAGTTGTCAGACATTGGAAATAATAAAGTTGCAGTGGACACCTCGGCCGGATTCATCACATTACCTACAGATTTCTGTCACATCACAGACTCAAAAGTGGAGCTTATTCGGCGAGTTTTCCCAGATATAGCGCAAAAGTTCAATAACCATAATTGGCTGGGTGAACGAGCAATATTAGCAGCGAAAAATAAAGATGTCGAGTATCTTAATGCGACCATTAAGAATTATCTTCCAGGACAGTTGGTTTCCTTCAAATCAGTCGACACCGTAATGGACCAGGATAACGTAATCAACTATCCCACTGAGCTCTTAAATTCACTGGAATTGCCTGGATTACCACCTCACAATTTGCAGTTAAAAGTAGGATCAGTTGTCATCATGCTGCGTAACATTAATCAACCTCGACTATGCAATGGAACAAGACTGGCTGTGAAAAGACTGATGAATAACGTCATTGAGATGTAATGAAGTTTTCTCAGCCGGGGTACATATCTCAGTCTCCCCAGGGTCTCCTCTTTACAGAACATTTATTAAAAGAATACCGAGCCACGAGATGAGTATGAGCAACGAAATTTTAGGTTAATTAGGTTGGATGATTTTACCGCTACAGTAAGGAGAGGAAATGGTAGTACAGAAGACATAAACACAAACTTCAGTCGAGTAGGGTATTACCCGGATCTCGACTAGAGGGGAACAGAGAAAGTATTACAAACACAGATAGGGATCATAATCAAGCAGGGTATTACCCGGAACTTGATGGCCACCTTTCAGACAAACAAATAAACTACTACAAAATACATCAAATCAGGTAGGGTATTACCCGGATCCTGATTTAATGACTACGACATATATACAATCATATAAATCTAAACAATGGTTAGGGTATTACCCGGATACCATTGAACAGACCATCACATATATAAACGAATACACCAACATTCTAATACACACAGTGGGATAGGGAAAGGATAAGGGAAGGGGTTAGTACCCTATGACCCATTTAATGCAATATCTTTGGTCTTTCATTTATACGTTATAAACTTTATTGAACAGCACTTGCTTTTTTTCTTTCTTTCGATTTATTTAATTTATTCCCTAACCACACTTTGTATTCTACACGGGCGATGACATACTTGGTTGCGATGAAATAAGGTAAGGGCTCTTTATGGTCCTATGACCAACTCACCCGTATATTCTCTGTTTTCCTTGGTTATACTTATGTTGGTTGAGTCGGACTTATCCTCGTATTCTTGGTTCAAGCTCAGTATCTTGTTTCTCCCTAGATACGTTGCTTTTGATTCGCTTGGAGTTTACCACTTCTGCTCCTAGACTTCTGTTCATTTTTTTTTTATTTTGTACAAACTTGATATCTTTGGCATCTGTTCACTTTGACTTCTTAACTTCGATTCATTTCCCATTTTTCTGCGTAATGGCCAAAAGTAGACCTCACCCGTTTCCTGATCCTGGAATACGTTACGGTCTGGGCTTGGACAGTTGGGGCTATAGCGAGGTGAAGGTGTACCCTCATGGGCCCAATCTTCTGGGCTGCTACCCCTGGATGGTGCTGAAACCGTTCCCGGCGAATGGTTGGGAGAACAGCCAACCAGACACACGGGATAGGGTGGCGTGGCTCATTGATCCTGGTACTCGGTGCGTGTCATGCCCGGAGGAGAAGGGATCCAGCCTCCGTAACCTTCGAATCTGCCTTGGCTCTTCAGCTGTCGTTGATCTGGCGAATTCTGCCTCCCATGCTGAAACAACATCTTCGATGACCTCTCGTATTTCATCCACAGTGAGGTGATGTTTGGCCATGGTGCTGTGAAATATACGGGATAAATACTCTGATTTGGGAATGACCTGCCTAGCTAGTGACCTATCAGTGTGGCTTACATGAATTATAAACTTATATTCAATTAACAATGATTGCATAAAACTAAAATAACTACGACTTGCCGACAGATTGATTTTAGAGGCTGGGAATTGCATCGAGACCCCCCTACAGGGGGACAGGGACGTTGGGAGGGCTCACCCTCCAGCAAGTGGCCCCTGCGAGTTACTTCGTCTCTGTAGATTGGCCTCTAGTCTAGCCTTTGCGGATGGTCGGCCGGTGTTGGCTCGCCTTAGTCATTAGGGTGTATTTTCTTCTCGTCTCGGGTGTCTGCTTCGTCTGCTTGCAGAGGTTTGAGGTCGTTGTCGCCCGTCAGCCTTCTGTAGTCGGACGATGTTATTTGAGATGAACTTGACGACTCGGTACGGCCCGTCAAACTTGGGTGCTAACTTCGCTGCAAATCCTTCTGAAGCTTTAGACAAGTGATGTTGCTTTAATAGAACCGAGTCTCCGATGGTTGGTCGCCAGTCTCGTCTTCGCAGATTATAATATCGGCTCTGCTCTGCTGCGGCTCGTCGCATGGTGTCTTGTGCCACTTTGAATACCTCCGCCATTCGTTGGACGTGTGTTTCCGGAGACCATGGTGGTGTCCCCAGCCCAGGAGTAACTGCATCATATAAGGCTCCAGGGATTATTGATTTGTAACCTTTATAAAACTTGGTGTATGGTGTATGGGTAAAAATTGAATTTAAGTGCAACAACAAAAAAACAATAATTTTATATTGTTTAAGATTAAACATGGTAATTGTTAAAACGACATAAAATATACACAATTAAAAGAATAAATAAATTAAAGTATAATTCGAATCCTGCCTAGCGTACGTGACGTGAATATAGTTATGTTTTTAGCCGATGCATTCAGCTAGGCATTTAACGATCATCGCAGGCTTGGAATATAAATAGATCTAACACCAACACATCCGGGTTTCCGGAATTAATGCATGCATTTATAATTAAATTTCTACCACCAAATATGTGACCCTTAGAATCTAAGACTAGACCTTTCCTAACAAATATTTTAGAAAATAAAAGTCAGTTCAGATTGTGAATTCAACAAATGAAGATCGGGTTATTATTTCTTCTCCTCGGAAGCCTTATTCATTTTGGTCCTTCGAGTTCCTGGGAGATCCAATTCATTTTGGTCCTTCGAGTAAAGACTCTGTTGTTTTCCCCCACCAGTGGTAAGAGACAAAGAGGTTGACCAGCTCCTTAAAGTTTGCGATCTAGCTACGTTTTATGCTAAGACCAGCTAAAGGTAGCAAAATAAAAAACTCCTGTTTTCCCCCACCAGTGGTAAGAAATGGAGTATAACTGCAAATATTTAAAAAAATATTTAATTCAAAAAAAAAAGTGCGTCCGTATTTAGAAGGCAGTTTGCTGTGGAGCAATTGCAGAAATTCGTGTCGGCAAAAATTTGGTGTGGCGTGTTCGAAGCCAATATATCGAACTCTCGTAAAAAAGGAAAGTTCCGCAAAAGAAAATCTCAACTCGCGACTCGCTTCAACATACCGGTGTGAGTGAGCAAAAAAAAAGACAAACTAATAGACAGTTCCAGTCAAGATTGCCAGTGGCAGGAACAGTGTCAAAGAGCCAGTGGAAGTGCCCAGTGACCGGAGTATACGCGGTGGCAGTATACAGTAGCAGTGGGAATCCCGAGAATTCCTAGAGACGTGGGCACAAATACGAAGGCCCCTAACATCCCTCGTCATCACCCATCAAGAAGGAAGGACGACATCAGCAACAGCAGCGGCAGCAACATCAACAGCAGCAGCAGCAACAGATAAGATATAATAAGAATTATATTTGCTTATATTTATTTATACATACATATATACAATAAGATTTAAATTTATGAAAATGTTGTCAGACAAGACAATTGAGTTGCTGCAGAAGCAGGCCAAGTTGATGGAAAGGTTGAGGTTTTTAGAAGGGTTAGATGCTAGTAAAATTAATAAGGAAATTTTAAAGGAGGTAAATAAAATCCAAACAAAGTGGATAGCTAATCATAGTATGTTATTAAAATGTAAACCAGTCGATCACGATTATTTCAATAGTAAGAGAGTTGAGGATGGGCATATTTTAATAAAAAGGATAAAAGATAAAATCGTAGAACCAAGCAATCTAGATACTAGTAAGTCAACTGTCGTTGAAGAAGACGTTAGACCTAGTACTAGTAAAGAAGCCGCTACTAAGATGGATACGGTCATAGATAAGGGAAGTGTAAGTGAAGAAAATGAGTTTGAAGAGAGAGTTCGTCAACTTCGGGAATACCTGGAGGAGGTAAAAAATGATATCAGGGAAAAGAAGGTGGAAATATTTAAATTCCACAAAAATAAAATTGAATTTATGTGGCAGAAGGTACAGAAGAAGGTTGACGAGCTGTACGAAAGATTTGTGTCTAATAGTGAGTTTGAGAATGCAACAGAGGAGCTAGAGTTTGATGTGCAAAATACTCTAGGAGCAATGGAAGAAATTATAAAGAAACCGGTAGGAGTCAAAGTTGAGAATGTTTGTATGAGAGACGAACTGCCGGTGTTACCGAAAATTCAGGTACCCACGTTTTTCGGAGAACCGAAAGAGTGGGACCTGTTCGCGGAATTGTTTTTTGAATTAATAGACAAAAGAGAGGATCTTAGTCCTGCTCTTAAATTTAATTATTTAAAATCCGCGTTACGAGGAGAAGCGAGGAGCATGGTAGCTCATTTATTGTCGGGTTCGGCCGACAACTATAATGCCGCTTGGGATTTATTAACCAAGCGGTATGAAAATCATCGGAGGATATTTTCCGAACAATTAAACCGGATAGTTGATTTACCGGTAATTAATAATGAGTCCGCAAAAAATATAAAAGGGGTGATCGACGTAATTAATAAGTAAATACACCTTATTAAAGTTAAAGCCAATCTGTCCGATGAAGTTGACGTGATATTCGCTCAACTCATATTAAGGAAGTTGGATAAAGAGGCTATTCAAATGTATGAGAGCCAAGTTAAGAAGACGAAGCAGATACAGCAGTTATCTGACGTCTTAGAATATTTGGAGCAGAGATATTGTTCTCTAAGCTCGATAAAAAAGGAGGAAAAAAGATCGATGCAAAAAATGGCATATACGGCGCTTAAAGAAAATTGTCCGATTTGCAAAGTTGCCGGACACAGTACATTACATTGCTATAAATTCAAAGGCTTGACTCCAATAGAAAGGGTCGAATTAGCCAAGAAAGTGCAGTTATGCACAAGGTGCTTGAAACATTCAAGCAATAAGAGATGCGCAAATAAGGATATTTGCTCAATATGCGGTAGGGGGCATCACACATTATTCCACGTTGGTGAAAAAAGGGAAATAGTAAATACGTGTGTTACGGGACAACCGTCGCTGTTGGCTACCGCTCTTATAAAAGTAAAGGCAGTAAATGGAGGGTATGAGACCCTAAGAGCGCTAATCGATAGTGGATCACAGAGCACTATCGTCTCTGAGGAAGCTGCTCAAATTCTAAAATTACCGAAAATAAAGGGACACACCGATATAGGCGGTCTTCACCAAAATCTAATATATCAAAATACAAAATAAAGTTGGCAATTAAAGTAAGAGAACCGTGGAAAAAGCTTCTTAGGGTTGAAGCGATTGTATTGCCTAAATTAATGACACCTCTTCCAGAGAAAGAAGCAGATGTAGATAAGTCAAAATGGCAATCGTATGTGTTAGCCGATCCAAATTTCAATAAGCCTGGTCGGGTTGACGTAATATTGGGAGTTGATGTATACACCCACATTGTAAAAAGTGGTGTTACAAAAATTGACGGGTTGTTGGGACAGAATACGCAGTTTGGATGGATTGTTTCGGGTAATACAAAGGCAGAAGGAAACAAATCTATTGTCGCCACAACTATAGGTCTTACAAGATCAAAATGTAAGGAGTATTGGCAGAAAAGCAAAAGTAGAAAAGCAACCGAAAATACAGTTAAATCTCGCCCCCCGGCAGGACCTCGCTTCGGAGGTGTTACTGACGCCGCGGTCAAATCTGTGAAATACCAACAAAAAAGAGTTCGAGTCGAGAAAAATAGAAAAGACAAAAATAACTTTCCCGTTATATGGCCTTTAGAGAAAAGTATCAGTGTTCACAAAGGTCGGGGAAACAAAGTAGGAATGAAGAATTTGGTAAAAAATTGGAAAAATAAAAATCACCATTTTTCTAGATGGCCTTTAAAGAAAATTGAAAATACTCTCAAAGGTGGGGACAATATAAATAAAATAAAACTACAAGAAAGGTCGATTACAAGACCAGTAAGTAAGAGTTGTCCGATAAAGTTAAGGAAAGCGAAGAAGGGGGAAACTCGAGAAAATAATTCAATTATAAATAAGAAGACTCCACCAGGCAAAAGGAGAAAAATCAGTTAAAAAGTATATAAACCTTGTTGAGAGCCACGGGATTCTTTGTTGATAGATTGCTAATTATAAGATCCCTTCTTTATAGAGTTATCCCGGTACTAGTAGCGTACATCACCAAAAATAGCGAGAATTTATTATTTGATTATGAAATAGACTCCTATTATCTTTTGATCGAATCCACCTTAAATAAATGTCAGACGTGGTAATCTAATAGTCGGTCTAATTATGTCTACAAAACGATAGGTGCCTTAAAATCGTATTTGATCAATTTAGAAAATAAAAGTAGTTGGCTGTTTTAAAGTCTTGTTTCATATTAAAGCTAGAGTCCAGTGTGGTAGTGCACAGAAGGAATTGTTACAAGAATGTATGCTATGAATGTATTATAATATTGTGAACCATATGACAGAGTTAAAAATAATTAAAAATTGAATTAAAAGTTTTGAAAGACCACCACTTAGAATTTTTTGGTCTAAACTTTCATCATGTAACTAGTCATGATTCTTTAGTTATAGCAATTATATTAATTATAGTTGTAACAATATTTATTATAAGAAAAATAAAGATAACTAGAAGGCTTCAAACGATAACGTTTGGCGGCCCTTCGCAGAATGTTTAAGATTAAACATGGTAATTGTTAAAACGACATAAAATATACACAATTAAAAGAATAAATAAATTAAAGTATAATTCGAATCCTGCCTAGCGTACGTGACGTGAATATAGTTATGTTTTTAGCCGATGCATTCAGCTAGGCATTTAACGATCATCGCAGGCTTGGAATATAAATAGATCTAACACCAACACATCCGGGTTTCCGGAATTAATGCATGCATTTATAATTAAATTTCCACCACCAAATATGTGACCCTTAGAATCTAAGACTAGACCTTTCCTAACAAATATTTTAGAAAATAAAAGTCAGTTCAGATTGTGAATTCAACAAATGAAGATCGGGTTATTATTTCTTCTCCTCGGAAGCCCTATTCATATATATTTCTTATTTGGTGCCGCGCGATTCGAACTCGGGTCTTTTGTGTTTGTACGGCAGATTTCTTGGAATTTGTTTTGGTTTCTTTGCTGCCAAAGAAAATTGCTTATTTTACTCGAGGTAGCTCCACGTTTTAGTTAATAGCTCCGGTGATAATTATCCGATCCGACTAATTTTTAAACTCTACCTACAAAAAGGATTGAGGAACTTAACTTTTCATGTTTCAACTATGTAGCTTAAAATTTTACTATCGAAAAGTTAAGCAATTGTGTTACCAAAATAAATGAAAGCTCTTCCAATAAAGGCGGCAAATGTAGAGATTCCAAGGCCCAAGCAATTGCGCGGTTTCTTAACTTAGAAAAAAAATTTCAGCGAAATCCAAAACTAAAAGAGGAGTATACAAAGTTTATAAATGAATATTTAGAGTTGGGTCATATGATCGAAGCTAAGGGTCATATTATCTACCTCATCGAGCAGCAATAAAAGATTCTAGACTAACCACTAAATTGAGAGTTGTTTTTGATGCCTCCGCAAAAACAACAAATAATAGAAGCCTTAATGATATCATGTGGGTCGGTTCTCGATTACTAAAGGATATCTTTGATATAATTGTGAAATGGTTTGTAGTGTCCTCAGATATAGAGAAAAAATTGAAAATATTAAATATTAATATTGATTCTGATGATCAACAATATTTATATACTTTGTGGAGAAAATCACCACAAAGAAAATTGAAAAGCTACAAGTTGTCAACAGTGACTGCTGCAACCCCATATTTAGCCACAAGGGTTTTACCAGAAATAGGTAGCAAATGGAAGGACAAAAAAATAAGTGAAATAATTCAAGATGAATTTTAGATGGACGATTTTATGACAGAAGGTAATAGCATAGAAGAAGCCAAGTATAAGGTAGAGCAGGTATCTAAAGAACTAGAGAAAGTGGGAATGAATTTTAAACAGTAAGTGATACGGGTGAATAACAAAGTATTAAAAATCGAGGAAAATGAGTCAATTAAAACTCTGGGGCTGCAGTGGGAACCACTCAAAGATGAGTTTAAGTTCAAGGTGCACTGTGACGAGGACAGAAAAATTAATAAAAGGGTAGTGTTATCCACACTTGCAAGAATTTATGATCCTTTTGGTTGGTTAGCACCAGTAACAGTGATTGGCAAATTGTTCGTGCAAAAGTTATGGTTAGCAGAGGTGCTGCAAGAACCGTGCTCAAAAGACATACAAAGGTTATATAGCAGTGTTTGTATGTATGGCGACTAAAGCTATGCACTTAGAAGTAGTGAGCGACTTAACCACTGATGCCTTTTTAGCAGCATTTCGACGATTCGTAGCTAGACGGGGCAAATGTGCAAATATATACTCAGATAATGGAACTAATTTTGTGGGCGCTGCAAGAAAATTAGATGAAGATTTTGTCAAAGCAATGCACGACAATGTACAAATTGCTCCCGTTCTAGAAAGTAAAGAAAATAAAGTGGCATTTTATTCCCCCGGCAGGACCTCACTTCGGAGGTATATGGAAGGCTGGGGTTAAATCAGTCAAGTACCACCTAAAAAGAGTCATAGGAGTCAGTAATTTAACATATGAGGAAATGGCAACGTTGTTGTGCCAAATTGAAGCTATTTTAAGAACAACAGTTAAGCAACCTTGACTGATGAAAATTAATCCAGAAAATGAAAAGGGGTTTTTGAATGAAATGGAAAGAAGAATACTTGCATACTCTCCAACAAAGAAACAAATGGAGAAAGTCATTAGATGATGTAGATTGTATTAGTTAAAGATGAGAACTGTCATCCAGCTAGATGGCCGTTGCGAAAAATTAAAGAAACCCAGCGAGATCGGGATAATAAAGTTCGGGTAGTGAAATTAAAGCTACAAGAAGAGTCGATTACAAGCCCAATTAGTAAAATCTGTCCGTTAGTTAAAGGTAAACAAAACGAAGAAGGGGAGACTCGGTTGCCAAAAACAAGAGGGCGCGTGTTGCCGGGAATACCAAAAATGGTAACATTATTGATTATGGTCATGCTAGTGCTGCTTTGCCAAGTTTCAAATGCAGCCGCAGTGGGCAATGTTAAAGTTAAACAAAACGAAGAAGGGGAGACTCGGTCGCCAAAAATAAAAGGGGGCGCGTGTTGCCGGGAATACCAAAAATGGTAACATTATTGATTATGGTCATGCTAGTGCTGCTTTGCCAAGTTTCAAATGCAGCCGCAGTGGGGCAATGTAAGCCAAACGTTTCAGTAAAGAATAAACACAATCCGATGGGTGAAGTGGAAATTATATCATCTTCATGGGATCTTATAGTTTATTATGGCGGCATATTTTGAAATGCTTAATAAGGGTGACAGGTTAATAGTTAAAATGAGGGAGTGTGTACAAGATTATTTAGTTTTGAGGACCAGTGCAATCTAGTACTAGACAACACTTCAAAGCAGATAAAAGATATTGAAGAGAACAACAAACTGTTCATGCTTGAAAGTAAGTCGCGAAAAAGAATTTGAATTTGTGGGATCACTGTATCATATATTATTCGGTATAATGGACGCAGAAGATAGAGAAACCATGGAAGAGAACATGAGAAACTTATTAGCCAATCAAGACAATTTAAAGGAATTGGAACAGAAGCACACATCTGTAGTCGACTTTACAGCAAACATTCTCAAGAGTACTACCGAAGAGGTAAATGAAAACTTCCATAACATGAATAGGAATCGAAAATATGACAGAGCTGCTAAAAGGAAATTATTACATTATTATAACAAAGCAGCTCCGTTATCGAGAACTGCGAGAAAATTCAGGCAGGGATTATAAGTCTTTTGATGGATATTAATCATGGAAGATTAAACCCAAATATTTTAAAATCAAGCCAATCGAAGACCGAGATTGCCAATATAAAAGATAGTTTGTCCGAATCGTTAGTTCTACCAGGCAAAAGAACAGACACGGAATTAAAATGTTGACAGCCAAGGGAATTTTTGTGGACAAGAAGTTAATTATAAACGTAAAAATTCCGTTATTTGGTAGGCACCCATCTATGCTTTACAGAGTGTTTCCGGTACCAGTAAGAATAAACAATAATCAGATGATAATGATACAGGTCAATAGTGAGTATTTAGTATATAATTTCAAAATAGACTGCTATCATCTTATAACCGAATCCACCTTAAATAAATGTCAGACGTGGCAATCTAATAAAAGAGTGTGTGAAGGTAGTTGGCCTTGGAGCAGTGCCAATGATAATGCTTGTGAAATCACACCGTTGAAACCAAATAGTCAGTCTAATTATGTCTACAAAACGATAGTTGACTTAAAAATAAATAAATAAATAAAAAACCATATTGGGGTAAAGTTCCACCTCAATCTAAAACTAGAGTCCTGTGCGGTAGCGCACAACAGGAACTAGTAGATATTCCTGAACAAGGTATTTTCAGCATTAGATCAGATTGCACAGCTAGAACGGAAGATAAGATTTTAGTTGCTCATCACAGTATCCAGTCAGAATCATATCAAGTCGTCGCTTATATCCCCTATGTGTGAATATCCCCTTAGCGACGTTCCGAAAATAGTCTGGGATCCAGTGGCAGTCAAAATGATAAACCATACAGCAGAATTTGAAAGAATAAAAATTGAATTAAAATCTTTGAAAGACCACCACATAGATTTTTTTGGTCTAAATTTCCATCATGTAACTGGTCATGTTTCTTTAGTAATAGCAATTAAATAATAATACATTAAATTAATACATTTGAATATTCACATTTAAGAGAATAAATAAGTAACATACAATTCAAATTCAGCCTAGCTCACATGCCGAGAATGTGTGTATTTTTAGCCGAAGCATTCAGCTAGGCATCTAACTAAATAGATCTCACCCCAAACCGTCCGTTTGGTGGAACTCATGCATGCGTCTTAGAACTAAGATTCCTCCACCAAATATGTGACCCCCTAGACTTTAAGACCTGTCCCTACAATATTTTAGTAAATAAACTCAGTTCAGATTGTGAACTCAACAAATGAAGATCGGGTTAATTATTTCTTCTCCTCGGAAGCCCTATTTCAGTAGGATTGTGACGCGGTTTGTAAGGGGCGGTGTACTGAATCTCTACTCTAGCTCGTTGACAAAGTTCTTTGAAAATGCGACTGGTGAACTGTGTTCCGTTGTCGCAGGCCTAAGTGCGTGGTGTTCCAAAGCGTCCGATGATTCGTTCCCGAAATGCGTTTTCTAAGGCAGTAGCGGTGGCAGAGGTACAAGCTCCACCCATCTACTGTATGCGTCTAAAAAAACTAATAGAACAGTATTACCTTGCTTTGATCTCGGGAGGAGTCCAAGTCAGCGCACAAGGTATTGAATGGTTCTGAAACTTGATGAGTAAACATTTTTCCAGCTGGTTTCATTTGATCCACTTTATATTTTTGGCATTGAAAACAGTTGCGCACGTGATGCTTTACATCGCGGAAAAATCCAGGCCAGTTGTATTTTTGGGAGACTCTGAGCACTGTTTTAGGGATTCCCAAATGTCCTGCGGTAGGCTCGTCATGACATTCGTTGGCGAGCTTCCTTTGGTACACATAGCTTCCATGGTATGGAGTCATCCTCGTCGGGGTGATGAATTCTCCGTCGGTACAGTTGTCCACCTTCGTAGCTAAAATCGGGGAACTGTTCTGGTTGTTCTCCACGACGCACAGTGGGGCCTCTGCCCGAATAGCTGACCGAAAATCATTTTTTTCACCATCGCGTTTGGCAAAAATGAAAAGTGGAATCGACAGATAATACTTCAGATTTTATGGATCCAAAATATTATTGAAATCCGATAAGAGTTGTGGGTGCTACATCGTCTCAAAGTGGAGACATTTTTCATGAAAAAAAAAAATTTTGAATTTTAAAAAAAACTTGCAACTTTGAAACTGTATATTGGCCGAATTAAACAACTGATCTCGAAAATTTTTTACTTTATTCGAAAAGTAGATCATTTTTTAGTTATTTGTTGTAACAAATTTAATGTAATTTGAAATACTCAGTAAATTGGAGACGTTTCAAAAATACACTAAATTTTCGCATTTTTTAAACTTTAGCGAAGGAAAAACAACAGAGATTCACGGAGATTCACGATATAATTATATACACGTGATAGAGGGAATATTCACCTATCAGGCCTATATAGTGTAGTCTTGCGCTTTTTTGCGCAAATTTGTCAAAAATTCAAAAAACTAATGCAACCTCGCGTTAAAAACGCGTTCCAGGTGCAGGGAAGACGAAGAGCGCATGCAAAATTGGCAAACTGTTATTTGATATTTACATATTTATAATGTAACAAAATCATTGGAGAGCACATAAAATAAGTCAAACCTACATTAAATGTTAATGGCTTAAGAAAAAAAATGTAATTTGAGAAAAAAAAAATTTTGGATCCGATTGTTCCTATGGGAGCTATAACATATAGTCAACCGATTTGGCTGAAACTTAACACAGACATTTCTATATGTACTAAACTTCCAAATAGAAAATTTCGTGACAATCGCTCAATAAACACTCAAGTTATTGCTCTAAAACTATATTCTTGACCGATCGTTCCTATGGGAGCTATATGATATAGTCAACCGATTCTGATGAAATTTAGTAGATATGTTAGAAAGTATATTAAACTAATAGGGTACAAATTTCGTAGTATTCGATTGAAAAACAACAAAGTTTTGGAGGCTTCACTTTATTCTCGACCTATCATTCCTATGGGAGCTATAAGATATAGTCAACCGATTCTGATAAAACTTGGTGAATATGTTAGAAAGTATATTACACTAACAGAATCCAAATTTCTTATAAATTGATTAAAAAACAACAAAGTTGTGGAAGCTTATTTTTATTCTCGACCTATCGTTCCTATGGGAGCTATAGGATATAGTTATCCGATCAGGATGATTTCTAGATATATAATGCCTACAGCTAACAGAAGCCTATGTGTAAAATTTTAGCTCTGTAGCATTAAGGGTTTTGGGGGAGACCAAAATGAATATTCCCTTTTAATGGTATATTTTTTTTTGCAATTACAATAAAAAATTAAAACAAAACATTAAAAAATCTGACTTAGTCATCAAATCTAATATAATAAGGTTCATTTGTGATCAAAAAAGCGTTTTTAAAGTGAATTTTATGGGTAAAATATGCTTAGAAATATTTTTCAACTTTGACCTTGAATATCTAAGCAACCCGAGCACGTGGCACCTCGGTAATAACTCCATTTGAAGCTTGAACAATTAGCTATCAAATGCTTTTTAAATTTTGAAAATCGCTTCACTACTTTAGAAGATATGATTTTTGATAAGCGAAATGAGAAAAGGCCCCACTGTGCGACGTTTAACTTTCGTCTACGGTATTGTATATCGAGTTCGTATTGTTGTAGTTCAAGCGCCCATCTTGCGATACGACCTGTGGGATTATCTATTGAATTGAGCCACTTCAATGCTTCATGATCCGTGATGACTTCGAATTTATATCCTTCCGAATAACAGCGTAGTTTGCGAATTGCCCAAACGATAGCGAGACACTCCTTCTCGGTGGAAGGCGCAAAGAGACGTCTACTGGCATAGCCGATAACTACTTTTGTTCCTTCTTGATAATGGGTTAATACTGCGACCAATCCATAATCGCTGGCATTTGTCTGCAAGTAGAACTTAGAGTTGAAATCGGGGCATACCAAGATAGGAGCTGATGGCAATCGTAGTTTCAATTCGTCGAAGGCCTGTTGTTGTTCTGCATCCCACTTCCATTTAGCGTTTTTCTTCAACAAGGCGGTGATAGGCTGTATGATGCTAGAAAACTCTGGAACAAATCTGCGAAATCGTCAAAGCTGGCGTACATTGGTCGGAGGGGCTAATTCGCGAACAGCTGCTACTCTCTCCGTGTCAGTATGGATGCCTTGCTCGCTGACCACATGTCCTAAGAATTGTTTTTTGCGTCTAAAGAACCTGCTTCTGGCTTTGTTAATCCGTAGCTTAGCTTCTCTGAGGCGTCGAAAAACTTCTTGCAGATGAGTCATATGTTCTTCCAATGTCTTTCCGATGACGATGATATCATCTAGATACGCAAAGGCAAATGGATCCATCTGAGGTCCAATCACGCTATCCAATGCGTGTTGGCACGTTGCAGCTGCGGAGTGCAGAGCCGTACGTCCAGATGGGTTTTAACACAGAGTTCTAGAGGAGAACTTTGAATTCCAAGTATAGGGGAGATCGAGCGTTGATAAGCCAATGTAGTCCGATTGCTTTAAGCTTTAGTTGCTTTTTCTTGGCTTCGATATGCCTACGCCAAGTTAATCTTCTGTCGAGGTGAACTCCAAGATATACAGCATCGTCGGATTGAGGCACTGTCACGTTGTTGAGAGTCAATGATGGGCACTTTCTTCTATTGAGGGTAAACGTCACGTGCTTACATTTCTGTCCATTTACACGGATGCGCCAATCTGCTAGCCAATTTTCAATTTCCTTTAAGTGGGTTGCCAGTTGCTCAGCAGCTTTGATCGGACATTTGGAGCGGCTAAGGATAGCCCTGTCATCGGCGAAAGTAGATGTGGTGAGTGAACGATTTGTTGGTATATCCGCTGTGTACAAAATATATAGTGTTGGACCCAACACGCTGCCTTGAGGTACACCTGCTTTTGATTCGAAGTCATCAGAGGTGAAGCTATTACATCGTACAGCGAATTTTTGCAGAAATTTCCTCCGCTTGGAATTTCGGTGGCTCGGTTTCCACTGGGGTGCTTAGAGGGAAAAGCTGGAATGAGTTTGTTGACGGGTTTGGCAGAAAAACCGTTTTTAGATGAGCTGCAAAGGTGAGTGCTCTTTCTTCGTCTGAACGGGCCCACTTGCCAGTTGAGCATCGTATAGGTGAAATTATCTCGGTTGGGGCAGTTATGGTTGGGTGAGCTTTCCACAGCGGATATTTGGTGCTGGTGGGGGAAAGCTTCTCGATGTATTGCCGCTGTGCTATTGCTTCTTCTTGTCTAAGCGCTTTTGCTAAGGTTCGGGAAGCTGCCTTTAGGCGATATTTTGCTGCCGGTGATCGAGACATTTGCCATTCTCGCCTGAGTCGTCTTTTCTCTGTTACAAGAAGTTCAATTAGTCGGTTGTTAGACTTGTGTTTTTCCTGGGTGTGGCCAGTGTTTGGGGTGGAGATATCAGCTGCTTCAATGAGCATCGACTCTAATACAGAGGTGCAAAACTCGATGTCTTCTTCGTCGTCCAGTTTGGGATTTAGCTCGATATGGGTGCTTATATATTTCTTAAATCTGAGCCAGTTTGTTTTATAATTTGTTAGTCCGAGTTAGTGGGTGCTCTGTTACTTGAGGATATGTTAATACAGTGAAAATTACTGGCGAGTGGTCTGATGACAATTCTGCTAGTGACTCTGCCCTTATTAAGTTGTGCGTAATTCCCCTGGTGACTGCGAAGTCTATTAGATCTGGGAGCTTACGTGGATCTGTTGGCCAGTACATGGGCTTTTTCGGTGAGGAGTAGCCCAATTTATTTGCTGGGTTGATGATTGTGTTATATAGCTGTTTGCCTTTTGGATTTACCAGGCGGGATCCCCAATGAGGGTGCTTGGCGTTGTAGTCTCCTGCAGCAATAAATCGTACTCCGAGTGTGTTGAAGAAGTCAGTAAACTCTTTTTCAGAGATTGAGAATCGTGGTGGACAGTACAGTGCAGCCACGGTTGTACTGCCGAAAGTGGTTTGGACACTTATTGAAGTTGCTTGTAGGTATTGTTTGGCAAATCCATTGTGTAGACAGTGTTTAATCCGGTTTTTGATTAGGATACCAGTTCCTCCGTGAGCCTTGCCGTCTGTATCAATCAATATCAATATTATTTGAGTCCAGAAACAGTGACAATTCTTGTTTGTGCTTGGAAATGCCGTTTGCATTCCAGAGGCCTATATTTAGTGCTGACATTATTTGTTATTGTCCATAAGCTTTTAAATGTGCAGGTTCTGATTCCGCAAAAGTTCCTGCATGCAATTTTTCATGAACGTCATGAAGTTTGTCATGTTTTGATTTAGCGAGATCAACAACGTTTCGATCCCGTTGGGTTGCTGGCCGAGTACGGGTGGACTTGGGGCCGCATTGTTTGAGATTGTAGCGTGATTTACAGATGTAGAGGGCTGTGAACTTCCGTTACGCAGCACGCTTGCAAATGTTATTCCAGGAGTAGTTGTCGTTGGAGCAGCTGATGACCTTACAGCTCTTGAGAAGAATATTCCCGGTGTGGATTGCGAGGGAATAAGTGTCGAGCCCTGGATACGAGCCGTAGATTTCTTTGCGTTAAGACGGGCCTTCAGTTCCTTATAGACAGGACATCCTCTGTTTCTGTTTTAATATATGCGAATAGTTCTATCGCTGACTAACTGATTATAATTTTCTGTCGCTGATTCTGTGTGTACTCTACCGTGACTATTCTGCATTGCTTAGCTATGTTGATGGTTATGAACGCCGTTCTATCGCTGACTCTTAAAGAAAAATATTCTGTCGCTGATTCCACTGTCTACTCTATCGTGATTCTGCTAGGTATATTAGCTCTATCGGTGATTAAGTTGACAGTCCTATCGCTGACTAATTAAATTAATATGTGTGCCAATTATGCTTTTTTATACCCTGTACCCATAGGGTAAAAGGGTATATTAAAGTCGCTAAAATGTATGTAACAGGCAGAAGGAAGCGTTTCCGACCCCATAAAGTATATTTTTCTCTTTGCTTTAATTCATTTGGGATAAAGGGTATAAACGGGTATATTGGAAAACATGGGAATACAGGGATAAATGTACGCAAGCCAAAATATAAGGTAGACACAAAAATGATAGATTATATAATATTTGTATATATATATTTTTTTTTAAATATTTTTGGGTTTTACAAAAAAGGTATACAAAAACTCCTAGGGCATATATAAATTCCCGCGATATGGGTTATGGTGGTTCTTTACGCCACGCAGATGACAAGCTCATGAAACAAATAGATTCATGCATATATATATGTTTAAAAAAAAATAATTTTCGCTTTGTAATATTACAAAAAAAAAATATTTGAGACTCTAAATATGTATAGGCATCCAGAAAAGTTTGCCTTTTTTTCTATATATGTTACTCGAAAAATTATATTAAGATTTTTTCTTAAATTTTTTTTTTGTTGTAATATGATGAAATTAGGGAAAATTCCCAAAATATATACAAATCATTTCCAAATATCGGGTCCCTGCTCGGGCGCCATCTGTAAGGAAGTTTTTTTTCCAGCTGGGGTACAAATCTCAGTCTCCCCAGGGTCTTCCATTACAGAACATTTTGTAATAGATTGCCGAGACCGAAGATTTGTTTGAGCTACAATTATATGGTTTATATTGTATTGTTTGGGTATCGCGGACGATTGCCCGAAAGGAAAAGAAGAGGAGGGAAAGCGAAAGTAAAACATGTATACATGAGGAAATAAAAGAGAAACTAGCACAACACCTATAAACATATAAGTCGGTTAGGGTGTAACCCGGACACCGTCTTACAACTATACTACGATAAGAACAGTATCACAAAAGGGGACATGAACATAGGTCGGTTAAGGTATAACCTGGATACCGACTGTTAACAATACTATAATATGTTTAACCCGGACGTTGACTGCGCCGACTATCCTGTACCTGGACACACTACAAATAGACAAGACATTCTCCTTGGCATTGGGTAGGGTGCAACCCGGATGCCAATACCAGAGGAGGAACCTGCACTAATTACTAAACATACACAAAGGATTAGGGATAGAAGGAAGGATCGAGGAGTAGGTTAGTTATTCCTAATATCATCCCAATAAATGAGGTCTTTGATATTTAATTCGTTATAATTTTATTGCTTAAACATTTTGTAGTCCCACACACTTGATTAATTGAGATTCCTAGAAAGGTCGGAGGGGTAACAATTGGGGCCTCATGGCCGACTCACCCGGTATTCCTTAGCACACACACTTATTTTATTTCTTTTTTTTTTTGCACGTTGTCCCTTTTGTTTTTCTTTTCTTGACTTGTTATATATCCTTGCAGATATCCTCGGTATTTAATTGGTTCAACACTTGCACTGCTTTGCCTCCTGATTCTTCCCTTTGAAGTTTTTCAGACTACGGATTCCTGCCGTTCATACCAAGGGTTGTTACAAAAGAGACTTCTTTCATTTCCATTGCGCAGACGCTGGCCATTATTTCGAGAACTTTCGATGTTTTCTCTGCCCAGGCTCTGCCTTTTGCCATACGCGGCCTGCGACCAGACAATCAAAATTGCCACGACGACCGTTTTTGTCGCGACACGCGTCAAGAGTCGGCGTCAGAATCGTCACGTACGCATTTTTTTGGTCCCTAGCCAAAAAACGAAACTGCGCAAAAGCAACCTGGACAATTTCGTGCAAGTCACACTCCATGAGTGTGAGTGTATGTGTGTGCTCCACTGGGTGAATATACATATGTATGCGGCCGGATTTGATACTGCTGCGTACTTAACTATGTATGTTTGTAGATATATCTAGAGATGGGAAAACTCATGGTTATATATATATGTAAGAATGTACCTAGAGATGAGAAAACTGATCAATAAGCTAATAATCAAGTCAGAGTATTTAGATTTTATAATAAACTAGAAAACCCGGCAAAAGTTGTTATGCAGACATTAACCATTATTAAGATACTGATACTTTACCATTCAATGGATTTATCATTTTAATATTAAAGATGGATATTATCATCTTCTCCTTGCCAAAACATCAGTGGGTATTGCAATGCGTCATATGATCGATGCTTCTAATGCGTTTATGCGCCATTGTGCATTCGTCCCAGATGATGATTTTCGATGCCGCTAAAACTTTGGCCATTGCTGAGTGTTTTGCAATATTACACGTTAGTTCTTCAATAGTTTGAATGCTGAATGAGTCGTACGGCATCCTTCTAACAATGTGGCTGCTATTCCAGAAGAAGCAACTGCAACCGCTATGTTGGATCTCGCCGGAACAGTTGCTAAAACTAATGACATAAGGAATGTCTTGCCAGTTCCACCAGGGGCATCTAGGAAATATAAACCACCATTTTCATCAGCGATTGCCTTCATTAAAGTATCATAAACTTCCTTTTGTTGGTAATTCAACAAGGGTACATTCCTTTGAACTACTAAATCTAATTCCTGGTGATCATATTCACGTTCCCGTTCCAATTCTCGATTAAATGCGTCATTCATTTCACGATTTGGCGCTGGCATTCCTAACCTGATTAATAAATTACTGCACATGAGGTAACACATATCTTCGATCAAGAGTAAAGCACGATTATGTATCTCCTCATTCATCTCAATACCGTGATTTCTGGAACTGAAACGACTTTGATGTAAAATATCTTCTGACATACTATCCTTGTATTTGTGCCACAGGTTACATGGGTTTGATGGAAAACATGTCGAAATTATTATAGCGAATAATGTGCGTATCTGACTTGGAGATGCAGAGATAATGGCTTCAACGATTGTCGTATCCCAATGGGTATCGTTTTCTAATAAGATCAATTCTTCACATGCAGCACGATATGTTGGGAATATTACACCATTCACAGTTCGTAGTGTCTCAAATGAAGTTGGCCCACGCACATTTACCAGCAACAACCGCAAATAGAAACATTTATCATTCTTTGGATGAACTGTATACATACGACCAAGAGCATCAGTAGAACGCACATCTAGATGCCCAGAACCCGCATCACCTTGCTTCCGTCTTTGAAAATTCTTGGATGAAGCATTCCAAGTATAATTATTAATTTAATAGAAATAGTTTTAATATTGATTTCTTACAAATATCAAATTGAGTTCATCGATGACATAACTAATCCGGCAAACTTTGCTCCAAAATATTTTATTTATTTCTTAATGTCAAGTCACACGGGAACGCTGTCGAACGGGATAAAAAGTATCCTATGTCCATCTCCTGGCTCTAACCTACCTCCCTACCAATTTTTAGCCAAATCTGTTCTGCCGTTCTTGAGTTATAAGTGGTGTAACTAACACGACTTTCTTTTATATATATAGACTAGCTGGCCCGGCAAGCGTTGCTCTGCCCCCTTTTTTACTTGCTGGCGAATTAAATGTTTAGTTCATCCATTAAATGTTCGACGTGGCAATTTTCAAATTTTTTGCTACGCACTTAACTTAGTTTAATACTATTGAGTATACAATATTTTTTGTTTTGTTTGCAAATTATTTGGTGCTCCCACCCTGGAACATGCCACGTATAATTGTCCGTGAGAAAAGCACGGCTCTTCTAATTTTACCCCACACACTTGAAGGGTTTGTCCTTGTGCTTTATTTATCTTGATTGCAAATGATAAACGCACTGGGAATTGAAGATGTTTTAATTCGAATGGCATGTCAGTTGATATCAATGGAATCCTTTTTAAAATTTTTTTATCTGATTGGTCCTATGGGAGCTATAGCATATAGTCAACCGATTTGGCTGAAACTTAGCACAGCCATTTCTATATATACTAAACTAAACCAAATACCAAATTTCGTAACAATCGTTTTAAAAACACCCAAGTTATTGCTCTAAAACAATATTCTTGACTGATCGTTCCTATGGGAGCTATATGATATAGTCATCCGATCGGGATGATTCCGAGATATACAATGCCTGCAGCAAAAAGAAGCCTAGGTGCAAAATTTCAGCTCTGCAGCTTTAAGGGTTTCGGAGGAGAAGCTGTTGATCCAGACAGACAGACGGACGGACAGACGGACATGGCTACATCAACTCAGCTCGTCGTGCTGATCAATAATATATATACTTTATATAGTCGGAGATGCGTCCTTCTATACGTTGCACACTTCTGACCAAAATTAATATACCCTTTTTGCAAGGGTATAAAAAATGGGCAAAATTGGTAGATTCCTGAATGACTTATTAAATTACAAAAAAACGGCTTACAATTTTATATATATAGATTATTACTTCCTATTCATTAGGATAACAAACAAAAAGAAACGAACATTGATATTGTGTCGGAGTGTCAAACTGACACTTCGTCACAAACTCATCACAAGTAACAACTGAATTTATTAGTACAGTCTGAAAAATCAGTAAAATATAAATTTTATAAAATTCTGAAAAACCAGTAAAATATAATTTTTAATAAAATAATTACATATTTCTAATAGTAAAGTCTGAAAATCAGTGAAATATTAATTTATTTTAGAAAGGTCAGAAAAATCAGTAAAATATTTACAATGGACCCTATTGTTAATACGGATCAAGAAACCCCAGAAAATCGCGAAGAATAGAACGATACTCCGGATGCAGAAGAGCTGAAAGAGTAACGATACTCCAGATGCAGAACTCCTGGGAGAGACAGTCAATGCTCCAGATGCTGAAGGTCTAGAAGAGACGTTTTGAGAACGAGTAGAAACTGAAGGTGCCGATACTATGATGTGCGCAACCAGCTGCACAGTTTCGGGGCTAGATGGGCTTGACACTCGGGAAGTTTTCGGAGACGACAATCGTCGCTCAGATGAAGCTCGTTGTAGGCCGCGGCTCTGACCCTTGGGTGCTGAAGATTCACCACTAGTGGTAGTTGGATGACAGTCGAAGGAGAAGCGGGACTTCTTGGCTTTGATGTCGGGGTCGCAGGCGATGCAGAACGTGGAGGAACAGTGAGCCGAGTTGACTTAGCGCTAGTCTTAGGTTGCTCGATTGGCATAATCTACTTCGCGTTTGTTTTGACCGTTGTTAGACGTAGCAGTGTCGCAACGACAACAGTAATTCGAAAACTGAAAAATGTAGAAAGAAATGTGGGAATTTTCGAAACAATTGGAACCTTTGTTAAATGTAGGAATTTTCGAAGCACTTAAGATATGAATCGAATTTAAAATAAACTTGTATCGAATGTAAGAATCTTCGCAGTAAATGAAAAGCTTGTGTATGTAAACAAGTGTGGAACTTTGTTGATGTAGGAATTTTCGAAATGTGGAACTTTGTTGATGTAGGAATTTTCGAAATGTGGACCTTTGTTGATGTAGGAATTTTCGAAATGTGGACTGTATATTTTATTGACAAAATTATAGTTTAATGGAAATCAATAAATCGGGTTTTCACAAACGCACATAATAATTTTCCTGGTGATTATCCGATAATAAAATTTTCTTTTTTGTGAACTTTTGGTCGAAAAAGTTTAGACGGCTACGTGTTGTTGTTTGCGCAAGAAGAAAAAAAAATTGCAAAAAAAATGTAAACTGTACGTTATATTTCTTCCGATGTTCGCTTGGAATAGGTTTTTATGTTCTCGGCAGAAATACAAATACACCGTCAATAAACTTCAATGTCGTTTATACAAAGATTAGTCACAAAATTTTTTGGAAAAAAATAGGCAAATCTCACAGGAAAAAACGACTCAGCTGTAGCGTTGGAGACGGTTTCACAAAATTTTCTTTATGCGCAAAATTTAACTTTAAGGAACAACCAACAACACGAAGGCAAAATCTGAATCAGAAAAATTCATTTTTTTTTTTTTTAATGATATGTTTCAATATTTTTCTTTTAGTTATTTCGAATTCTGCACCAAAAAATAATTATGAAAATGCGTTTGTGTAAATTAAATGCAGGAGAGATAATATATTTATTTATGATTTATATGAATTGACAATTGACTGTCACCGCGATCGGACGTATTTTTTATTGCACTCCGCGAGTTCTTCGGTGTCAGCGCAATAAAACAACGCTAAAACAACAAAGTGACAGGGCTCTCAGTCGCCACAGAGACGCCCAACTATAATTATATTGTTATTTGTATCTACAAATAGCAATACTTAGTAAATAACTAAATTTACTAGTAATGCCAACGCGTCAAGAGATTAACTCGGGCCCTTCTTCACTAGACTCTCGCCAGCAGAAACTACAAGAACAAATTCTTCACCAACAAAACGAGCGTCGACTCTCTGTGCAACGCAACAATGCGTATTTCTCAGTAGTATGTCCAACTACCACATCTACAACGAGCGCTGAATCCAAAAGTGCAAGTACGAGCAAATTGCTTACACCAACCAGCAACAACAATTTGTCTTGGAGCGCCCAAAGCGCTTCGCCGTCAAATTCGCTGACACCAGAAGTGTTAATTGGGTCATCGGGTTCGCCGACCGCCGTTAGCGCGCTCACAACAACAACAATTGCAGCTACTGCTCCAACAACAACTCTAACAACAGCAACGTCTGCAATACCTTCGATCACCGTCCAGCAGACTACCTCAACAAAATCCGCCCATCCAGTGACGATGAATCCAAAGTCACCTGTTCAGACTGGCATGGACAGATACATTAATATAAACAAGCGAAAGCTTAGCCCTCAGACAAAAAGGGGCAAGACTCCCAAGATGTCGAAAAACAACATTGTTGAACAAAAAGCATTGGAAAGCAATAGATTCCAAATATTGGCAAATCAGCCGGAATCTCAAGAAGGAGATTCCCAAATTAAACCCTCTGTAGCCAAGCCACCACCATTCTATATCCGTGGTGCAAACTGCACTTTTTTGGTGCCGAAATTGGTAGCGCTAGTTGGTCAAAACAACTTTTATGTGACACCACTCAATAGGGGTAACATAAAAGAGACCAAAGTTCAAGCCAAAAGTGAAGAATTCTATCGTACTATTGAAAAGTACTTTAGAAAGAAAAGTGTAAATTTCTACACATTCCAACTAAAGAGTGCCAAAGGCCTTCAAGTGGTGATGAAAGGCATGGAACCAACGGTTCCGACTCAGGAAATAGTTGAAGCATTGGAAGAGAAGGGCTTTGAGGTAAAGTCCGTCTCAAACATACTGAACAGAAATAAAGTGCCGCAACTTCTATTCAAAGTGGAGTTACAGCCCACATGTGATAAAAAACTTAAACCTAACACAGTGCACCCTATTTACAATCTTCAACTTCTGCTTCATCGCAGAATTACTGTCGAAGAGCCACACAAGAGGAATCACCCTCTACAATGCACTAATTGCCAGGAGTTTGGGCACACAAAGTCCTTCTGCAGCCTTCGTCCAGTTTGCGTTGGCTGTGGACAAACTCAAAAAGATTGTGTCTGCACCGATGACAAATCAAATACAAATACAAGGAAGTGCGGCAATTGTGGTGGTAATCACACAGCGAACTACAGAGGATGCCTCGTTTATAAGGAACTCAAGGACCGCCTCAACGCGAAGAAATCAACGGCTCGTATCCAGGGCTCGACACTAATTCCCTCTCAATCAACACCGGGAATATTCTTCTCAAGAGCTGTAAGGTCATCAGCGACCCCAATATCAACTACTCCTGGAGTAACTTTTGCAAGCGTGCTACGCAACGGAAATGCACAGCCCACTCAAACAATAGATCCCGCTACCATTCAATCTAACGCGGCCCCAAGTCCATCCGTACTTGGCCAGAACCCCAACGGGATCGAAACATTGTTAATCTCGCTCAACCAAAATATGACAAATTTCATGACGTTCATGCAAAATTGCATGCAGGAACTGATGCGGAATCAGAACTTGCTTACTCAAAAGCTTATGGACAATAACAAATAATGTCAGCACTACATATAGGCCTCTGGAATGCAAACGGCATTTCCAAGCACAAACAAGAATTGTCACTGTTTCTGGACTCAAATGATATTGATATTATGCTGCTATCAGAAACACACCTCACAAACAAAAATAACTTTCAAATACCTAAATATGTATTCTACGCAACAAATCACCCAGACGGCAAGGCTCACGGAGGAACTGGTATCCTAATCAAAAACCGGATTAAACACTGTCTGCACAATGGATTTGCCAAACAACACCTTCAAGCAACTTCAATAAGTGTCCAAACCACTTTCGGCAGTACAACCGTGGCTGCACTTTACTGCCCACCACGATTCTCAATCTCTGAAATCAAACAGCTGTATAACACAATCATCAACCCAGCAAACAAAATGGGCTATGCCTCACCGAATAAGCCCACGTACTGGCCAACAGATCCACGCAAGCTCCCAGATCTAATAGACTTTGCAATCACCAGGGGAATTGCGCACAATTTGATAACGGCAGAGTCACTAGCAGAATTGTCATCGGACCACTCGCCAGTAGTTTTCACTATATTAACACAACCACAAATAATAAAGCACCCACTCGGGCTAACAAATTGCAAAACAAACTGGCTCAGATTTAAAAAATACATAAGCACCCATATCGAGCTGAATCCCAAACTGGACGACGAAGAAGACATCGAGCTTTGCACCTCGGCACTAGAGTCGACGCTTATTGAAGCAGCAGATATCTCTACCCCGATAATCAGCCACACGCAGGAAAAACACAAGTCCAACAACCGACTAATTGAACTACTTCTAGCAGACAAAAGACGGCTCAGGCGAGAATGGCAAATGTCTCGATCTCCGGCAGCAAAACAACGCCTAAAGGTAGCTTCGCAAACTCTAGCAAAGGCGCTTAGGCAGAAAGAAGCAAGGACACAGCGGCTGTACATCGAGAAGCTCACCCCTACCAGCACCAAATATCCGCTGTGGAAAGCACATCCAACCATAACTGCTCCAGCCGAGATAATTTCACCTATACGATGCCCAACTGGCAAAAGGGCCCGTTCAGACGAAGAAAGAGCACTCATCTTTGCAGCTCATCTAAAAACGATCTTTCTGCCAAATCCGTCAACAAATTCTTTTCAGTTCCCCACCTTGCGCACCCCAATGGAAAGTGAGCAACCGAAATTCCAACCGGAGGAAATTTCTGCAATCATTAAAAACTATCTAAACCCAAGAAAGTCGCCCGGCCATGACAAAATAACCCCGAAAATGATCCGAGAACTCCCGATCTGTGCCGTGCGTTACATCTGCAAACTTTTCAACGCGATAGTAAAAAGTGGTCATTTTCACATAAGTTGGAAAAAATCAGTAATCATAATGATCCCAAAACCCGGATAGGACAAAACACAGCCATCATCATACAGACCCATTAGTTTTTTGCCAAGTCTTTCAAAACTATTTGAAAAAGTCCTACAACTCCGTAGAAATACAATCTTGGTTAACCAAAATATAATCCCTCATCATCAGTTTGGCTTCCGTGAAAAGCATGGCACAATTGAACAAGTCAACCATATCACCTCAGAGATCCGCACAGCATTCGAGCAAAAAGAATATTGCACAGCAATTTTTCTCGATGTCGCCCAAGCCTTTGACCGAGTCTGGATTGACGGCCTAAAATATAAAATAAAAGCGACGCTCCCACAATATACACACAGGCTAATGGAATCTTATCTGTCCAACAGAAAATTCGCTGTACGATGTAATAGCTTCACCTCTGATGACTTCGAATCAAAAGCAGGTGTACCTCAAGGCAGCGTGCTGGGCCCAACTCTGTATCTTTTGTACACAGCGGACATACTAACAAGCCCTACACTCATCACATCTACTTTCGCCGATGACACGGCTATCCTCAGCCGCTCCAAATGTCCGATCAAAGCTGCAGAGCAACTGGCAACCCACCTAAAGAAGGTAGAAAAGTGGCTAGCAGATTGGCGCATCCGTGTAAATGAACAGAAATGCAAACACGTTACGTTTACCCTCAATAGAAGAAACTGCCCATCATTGACGCTTAACAATGTGCCAGTGCCTCAATCCGACGATGATGTATATCTTGGAGTTCACCTCGACAGAAGATTAACTTGGCGTAAGCATATCGAAGCCAAGAAAAAGCAACTAAAGCTCAAAGCAATCGGTCTACATTGGCTTATCAACGCACGATCTCCCCTTTGTCTGGAATTCAAAGTTTTCCTCTACAACTCTGTAGTTGTAGTCTGGACATATGGCTCTGCACTATGGGGAAACGCAAGCAAGAGCAACATCGAAACCATACAAAGGGCTCAATCCAAGGTTCTCAGAACCATCACGGGAGCACCTTGGTATATCCGAAATGAAAATGTACAGAAAGACCTACACATTCCTAGCGTCATAACCGAAATAAAGGTACAACAGCTTAAGTACACCGCTAAACTGCAGGCACACCCGAATACCCTGGCCAAATCATTAACACGAGTACGTGAAAGTACTCGCCTTCAACGAAACGACCTCCCAACCCTCTAGTAATTAATCAGGGCCATAGATCAATGTAGCATCTTTCAGATGTTAGGTTATGTGTTAGATTAAGATAAAGATAGAAAATTGTTGTTAGTCTTATAAGCCTATATAAGAGATCCAACAAACGACTAAAAACGTTAAAAAAAAAAAAAAAAAAAAATATGTGGGTATGTGATGTGTGCAAAATATTTATTATGTATATGGAATGTGTGTAAGGAAAATATGTGTGTATGTGATATTTATTATAGAATATGTAAAATATTTTTATTTTGGGGATGGATGTGTGTAATATATTTATTATGCAATGTGTAAAATATATTATGGATGGAATGTGTAAAATATATTATGGATGGAATGTGTGTCGGAAAATATGCGTATCAAATATAACACTGAAGCTTGGATTTATTAAATTCGGTCCGCGGATATAATACGAGTGCGAAATTGTTTTATTGGACGTTGTTTTGCGTTACCGAAAAAATATATTGCCGTCGTGTAAACCTTGAAAACGGAGGCGATAACAAGTGTTGGAACAGTAAAAAATCGGAACTTTTATGTATGTGTGTACATATGTGTGACTCAAAATGTAAACAAACGAAAGTTTTAATTTTTTAATTCGCGAATTTAATTGATATTCACTTAAATGTTTTCTGGTTTGTATTGTAGGATGTCACACAGCACAATTTTATTCTCGCGGAGGAGTATTCACTTTACTTGCTGTAAATTGGAAACGGCAACACACGGGAAGTATTATATTAATGCACATATGTTTCTTGTATGGAAGTAGGTATGTACCTTATGTACTAAGTTATGTATGCACATATGCTGGATTGGAAAGAATGGATGTATGAACAGTTGATGTAGGAAAAAAGAATGATCATGGAACTGTTCATACGTACACTTGCATATGTACATACATAACTGGGATTGGAAAAAATATGGCTGCGTTGGAAAGCAGTACAAAGTTAAGGAAAAAATGGAGGAGAAAGAAAAAATGACCTTATGTCATTTAATAAGTGTAAATGAAGTGCTGCCTGATTTAACACCTTATGTGATAAATCATCCAGACGGACAACATTTACACTGCCACCTTATGTGGACTTCAAATTAAATTTTCACTTAACTTTCTTTGCAGCGCCGATGCGAGCTGGGCGTCAGTAGATCGGACTGATCTTTGGAAAAACTTCCTTCTTTGATTGTATCCGGCTCGAAGGACCAAAATGTTTGTAGAGGGGTGGATTTCTTCCTTCAATTTTGGGTTGTTCCACAGAAATAAAAACGCCGATTGGGGAATTTCACTTCTCGCTCTCTACGTCATTGGTGACGTAGACATATATCAACAGTACCTGTAATATATAAATAACATTATTCGGGTTGATCCTGCCAGTAGTTATATGCTTGTTTCAATGATTAAGAAATGCATGTCTAAGTACAGACGAATTAAAAGTGAAACCGCAAAAGGCTCATTATATCAGTTGTTGGTGTAAATGTATGCTTAAAATACAAACTATGAATTTCTCACAGTAAAGACCAATGCAGGCTTAGAATAGAATTAACCCCTACATATTTTCATATACACTGTACTCACACTATATTTTCAAACAACACAAAATTGTCCCCCATATTATGTTCACACACACAATCACATTTACACTATGAATAAGACCCCCAAATGTATATACATGTGACCCCCTAGATCCTAGAATCGTGTATATAAACTCGACCTTTTTCTTAATAAAATCAGTATTCAAGCAACGCTTGTCTATTCATTACTCTGCAATCAACTCTCCGAATTCCACCCAATTTCAAGTGTTGGTTGCGACAGCCCTATGTCACTAGTTTATGTTCTAGATGCAAACATTTTTATAAATAATAAAATTATAAAATTCATTAACATTTTGGTGACCCCGACATGATACCTGGGGAGTTTAACATTTTGGTGACCCTCGACTTTAACGTTCCCAATTGAAACAAATAAAATATTTTGGTGTAACAGTCAAAGTGTGAGAATTTTGGTCAACTTAAGAGACTAATTTTCTCAACAACACCCACATAAGGAATTTTGGTCAATTTGTCGATCATTTCCTTTTTAATAGAACGCTTTGGAAAATATTGATATTCCTTAGCGCGGCCACGGTTTTGCAGGCTAGCAACAATCCGGGTTCCCGACATTTAGGAAGCAATTGATAAACTTGGATATCATTGCATTTATGCATATCATTTATGCCAACTTGGCGACGGTATTGCACACCATAACAAAAAACTATATCTACTTGAGAGACAACTGACTGTGTCAGCACTTTGTCACCTAGTCAACTTGGGGACTAGAATCACAGCGGAAAAAAGTACATTTGGGTCAACTTGGCGACTATTAGTGTACAACAGGTCAACTTGGCGACCATAAAATCTTCTGTTTGTCGGACAACTGAAATTATCAGCGATTTGTCACCTAGTCAATTTGTGGATTAGAACGACAGCAGAGTATAATCGGAAAACTCCAAATTTGGATTTCTGCAACGTGGGACAAGGCGTACCCAATCAATTGAACCATCTAGTCAACACGACGTCCAAGAGGGCGAAGGATTTCTACGATCCAATATATACATATATACATTTATATTAAATAAAATAAAAAAAAAAAATTTAAAAACTTTATACTTGTTGGTCAATTTAACTTTATTTACTAGTACTTTGATCACTAATCAGGTGCGAGTCGGAGCGTACCTTGTCAATTGACTAAAAAATATACTTCCAACGGATCAGAGTATATAAAGTAAAATGGAGAAAATATACGAACAACAATTTGACGCAGAAAATCGTTGAAGCATTGGAAGAGAAGGGCTTTGAGGTAAAGTCCGTCTCAAACATATTGAACAGAAGTAAAGTACCACAACCCCTGTTCAAAGTGGAGTTACAGCCCACGTGTGATAAAACATTAAAAACCAACGCAGTGCACCCGATATATAATCTACAACTCTTGCTACACCGCAGAATCACTGTCGAAGAGCCACACAAGAGGAATCACCCTCTACAATGCACGAATTGCCAGGAGTTTGGGCATACAAAATCATTCTGTAGTCTTCGCCCAGTTTGCGTTGGCTGCGGACAAATTCAACAACACTGTGTCTGCTCCAACAACAAATCAAACACCAATACTAGGAAGTGCAGCAACTGCATCGAGTTTTGCACTTCGACTCTAGAGTCGATGCTTATCGAAGCAGCAGAAATTTCCACCCCATGTATCGGATACACCCGGGAAAAGCACAGGTCATGCAACCGGCTAATTATACTACTTGTAACAAATAAAAGACGGCTCAGGCGAGAATGGCAAATGTCTCGATCCCCGGCAGCAAAAATTCGCCTAAGAACAGCTTCTCATATTCTAGTAAGAAGTAAGGGCACAGCGGCAATATAACGAGAAGCCCTACCAGCATCAAATATCCGCTGTGGAAAGCTCACCCAACTATGACTGCTCCAACCGAGATTATTTCTCCTTTAAGATGTTCAACTGATAAATGGGCCCGATCAGACGAAGAAAGACAGTTTGGCTTCCGTGGAAAGCATGGCACAATTGATCAAGTCAACCGTATCACCTCAGAGATCCGCACAGCATTCGAGCAAAAAGAATATTGCACAGCAATTTTTCTTGATGTCGCCCAAGCCTTTGACCGAGTCTGGATTGACGGCCTAAAATATAAAATAAAAGCGACGCTCCCACAATATACACACAGGCTAATGGAATCTTATCTGTCCAACAGAAAATTCGCTGTACGATGTAATAGCTTCACCTCTGATGACTTCGAATCAAAAGCAGGTGTACCTCAAGGCAGCGTGCTGGGCCCAACTCTGTATCTTTTGTACACAGCGGACATACTAACAAGCCCTACACTCATCACATCTACTTTCGCCGATGACACGGCTATCCTCAGCCGCTCCAAATGCCCGATCAAAGCTGCTGAGCAACTGACAACCCATTTAAAGGAGGTTGAAAAGTGGCTAGCAGATTGGCGCATCCGTGTAAATGAATAGATGTTGTGTATCTTGGAGTTCACCTGGACAGAAGATTAACTTGGCGTAGGCATATCGAAGCAAAAAAAAAGCAGCTATAGCTTAAAGCAACTGGACTACATTGGCTTATCAATGCACGATCTCCCCTATGTTTAGAGTTCAAAGTTCTTCTCTACAACTCGGTGCTAAAACCCATCTGGATGTACGGCTCTCCACTGTGGGGAAACGCAAATAAGAGCAATATCCAAACCATACAAAAGGCGCAATCTAAGGTTCTCAGAACAATCACGGGAGCACCTTGGTATATCCGAAATGAAAACGTACAGAAAGATCTATATACAGTGGACTCTCGTTAATTCAAACCTGCGATAATTCGAACCTCTCTGTAATTCACTAAATTTGTGAAGCTGTACCCTGCGGCCACTACTAGTTCGCGTGAAGTATGTCAGACGTTAAAATTTCAGTATTTCGCGAATACCGACGAATTGTCAGTGACCGCGGTACCTGCTTTACTTCTGCCGAATTCGCAGAATTTCTATGGGCCAATAATATAATTCATGTGCAGAATGCCACTGCCTCACCCCGGGCCAACGGCCAAGTCGAGCGGGTTAACCGTGTCTTGGGCCCTGTGCTAGGCAAACTGACGGAACCGGTGGATCACGCGGATTGGGTCCAACAACTGCCGAGTTTGCATTGAATAACTCTGTCCATTCCACAACAAAATTTGCCGCTTCCGTACTCCTATTCGGGGTGGAACAACGAGGTGTTGTAGTAGATGAACTAACCGAACGGTTGGGTGAGAGGACGGCAGAGGTCGATGCCTCAGAGGAGATTAGCCTTCCGTAACATTGTCAAGTCTCAAGAATATAATGCTGAGTATTATGCGAAGCATCACCCCCTGCCGTTAGTTTTGACGAAGGGGATTTCTTAGTTATTAGAAATGTAGATACTTCGGCAGGTACAAACAAAAAACTTATCAGACGGTATCGCGGCCCATACGTTGTTCACAAAAAACTTCCGAATGACCGATATGTTATCCGAGATGTGGAGGGCTTCCAGATCACCCAACTGCCGTATGACGGGGTACTCGAAGCCTCTAAATTAAAGCTATGGGCAGCCCTCGATCAAGATTGCACTTCAGATATCCAAACAAAGACGACACCAGCCACTTAATGTTATTATTTTCCCCTTCCGACAGTAACTAGAATCGAGGTCGATTCCTTGTCAGGACGGCCGAGTTGTAAAATGTCAGTTACTTACGAATTGTGTTAATGGTTTATACATATATCGAAGTTAGTATTTTAAGTATCGATTGTTAGTAGTAAGTTAGTATTGTAAGTATCGATTGTTAGTATTAAGTTCACTCTGGAAAATATCAGTATGCGGCCTAAGGCCACACTTCTTCTTCCGGCAACGATACAATGAGACAGACGCACTAGCTGCGCAGTTAAAAATAAATCTTTTGCCATCTTTACTGATAATTATATTTTTCAGAAAATAAATAAGCGTTTACAGTTTATATATATACATATGTATATATCTATCAATTTGTGTTCACCTTATATGTTGGCCCACATACATTTATCCCTGTATTCCCATATTTGCCCATATCCCCGTTTGTTTCCCTTTATCCCAAGTGAAATCCAGCAAAGCAACGTAGCAGTTTGTTAGTCAGCGATAGGACTGTCAACGTAATCACCGATAGAGCTAATATACCCAGCAGAATCACGATAGAGTAGGCAGTGGAATCAGCGACAGAAAGAAAGGGAGAGGTTGCTTTTGGGTTCTCATTGGTCGACGAGCTGGGCGTCAAGACCAGAGTGCACCTACTGAGACGAATAACGGAAGAATACAAACATTGAATAACGGCACAAGTTTCTTCAATCTGATTTGGAAGTAGATAAAATGCGATCACCAGCATCAGGAGAGAGAGTCTACCGCGAACCTTCACCAAGTCAACAACAGAGAGTCTACCGCGAACCTTCACCAAGTCAACAATAGAGAGTCTACCGCGAACCTTCACCAAATCAACAACAGAGAGTCTACCGCGAACCTTCACCAAGTCAACAACAGAGAGTCTACCGCGAACCTTCACCAAGTCAACAACAGAGAGTCTTCCGCGAACCTTCAACAAGTGAACAACGACAGTCAGCCGCAAACCTTCAAAGGATATACAGCAAGGATAATTAAACCAACGTTCACCAGCAAGGATATTCAACGATAACCAATTAATTATAACAACGTTCACCAGCAAGGATAACCAACTACGGTTAAGCAATGCAAGGATCAAAGAGCAAACCAAGGAGCATTTTACGGCAAGGATATTCAACCACGATTGAAAACACCCAGGATCAAGAATCGAACTAAGCAATGTTCAACTACCAGGAGTGGCAACCATCGCACAGCCCACTCAGTCCACCAGGATAATACAAGGATATTCAGCGAATAATAACAATTCATCTGCAACAGTCCAACCAACAATCACAAAGGATATCGACTACGGCGCAGCAGCATGCAATAATACATCGTTCAGTGACAATACAATTGTTTTACTGTCCCAAATTTGATTTATTGCCCTTTGAATTAATCCTTCACTTTCAGCTAGTGTTTATTTTCAACGACATTCTAAAAAGAAATTAGTAACATGGGAGTCAAATGGATAACATACCGTCGTAAAGCCGAGCTCGAAAGATCCTTCGCCGAATTCGGACTGACGCCTGGCGGTTCAGTCGAGGAGATGGGAAGCCGATTCTCCAGCTTCGCTTCCAGGGAAGAGCATAAACCAGATGTACTCTCCCGGCTAGCAGAACTAGAATTGCAATACGGACAAGCAGCTAAGTTAAACCACGTTCACGTCCTGTGTCGCCTGCCCGACATACTGACAAGGAGTACTCAACCGAGGGACACGCGTCTCTTAGCCAAGACACAGATGGAAAATTATTGCAAATACCAGCGTTCGCTAGCAGCATGGCTACAACAGACCTACACCCACCAAGAGCCACAGAGAATACCAGTTACACTAACCTCATAGAGAAAGTGTCAAAATGGGGTCTTCATTTTGATGGGACCGCAGATACTTCTTGGAAACACTCGAAGCAAGGGCGAGTACTTATCGCATCAGCACCGAATGGCTTCCTAATATGATGCCCATTTTATTTTCGGGACGAGCCGAAGGATGGTGGCAAACCAGCGGTCTGCTAGACGCCTCATGGGCTAACTTTAGAAGAGAATTTCTAGATTTCTTCCGATACTTTGAAAAACTAGAAGATGCCATCCGCACGCGCAAACAGCGCCTTGGCGAACCATTCAAGACATACTTGATAGAACTAGGAACAGGAATTACAGCGCATGTACGACAATTTACTGCCTGACTACCAATTGCACACCCGAGGTATGGATTTTCATAGCTTGCATAAGCTGACCCAGTTAATAGTGAATTTCAAAACCCTGCGTGGTCAAAGTTCTAAGAGATTCGACGCATCCTTTTCCCGTCAGGCAAGCACTACGGACATATCAGACAGCCATGGGCAACAATTTACCAGTGGACGTAAAAGTAATACCGTTAACAACAAAAGCACCAACAAACCAGCTTTGCCTCCTACGGAAAATTCAACAAGCAACCCTCACTTCTACCAAGTATCTGAGATCATTTCGCAAAGCAATGCAATAATCCAAGGATATTATTCTGTTGGGAATGTGGAAAACGCAATATACGAACCATCGACTGCTGTCGACGGTCGATAAACGCCGGGCGCATACGTTCGACAGGGGATCGAACGAAGAAAGCGCCGATCCAACCCCAAATGTAAGTAGACTTCAATTCGATAAGGGCCGCCTCATCGCCTTAGTCCAGGTCAACGGACGTAAAGTGAGCGCTACCCTTGATACTGGAGCTACTAGGAGCTTCATACACAGTTCACTGGCTCAGCGATCGGTACTAATGGGAACTGGAAACAAATACACACCCCTATCAACTTAGCCGATGGATCTAGAAAGGAAATCACCCAGGCCATCGAAGCTGAGATATGGCTGGGAACGACAAAAGTAAAAATACCACTGCTGGTATTACCAGGTATTATGGACCAATTGATCTTAGGCATTGATTTCCTACGAGGCACTCGGACCATGATCCAGTGTGGGGAAAGCTATCTACAGCTAGAACCTATGCAAAACGCCCTTCTTGGATCATTTGTCAGTTGCAGTGCTGCCACCCAACCGCCGAGTTCTTGGACCAACAACAACCAGGCTCAGTCAATCCTTGTTGGATCCCCAAGCTCCCCAAGGGAAGCGTTGCCGGGTGAAAAACGCATCCGTAACACTGCACTACCTCCTGTTTCCGATCAAGCCATTCTTAATAACCCCTTTCGTCAACCAGGCATCGAAAAATAACCAGGCAGAATAGACAAGCTAAACCAAATAGCGTCCAGGCCCACGACAAGAATAGAAAGCACAACGATTTCTCCAGAGCCAGAATACTCAGAAGAGACGAGAGTAAATAAAATCATCAACGAGTTCCTATCACAGGAATTACCAAAGTTCGACACATTACAAGGTGTCACTCACATCGCAGAGCACGTCATCACTATGAAGGATGACAAACCAATCAAGCAACGTTATTACTCTCGCAACCCGGCCCAGCAGAAGATCATCAGCGACACCATAGACCAGTTACTAGCAGAAGACCGCATCGAACTATCTAAGAGCCCACATAGCGCAACCATCGTACTAGTGGGTAAGAAAACCGGAGAGACGCGTATGTGTATCGATTTCAGACAACTCAACGCGCAGTCTATACGAGATGCATACCCTCTACCAAGGATCAATCATATTCTGGAAAAGCTTCGCAACGCTCAGTTTATCTCTATACCACTGGCCAAAGCAAGTCGGGAATGCACAGCGTTCACAGTCCCAGGTCATGGTATATTTCAATGGAAGGTAATGCCATTCGGGCTACATTCCGCAGCAGCAACATTCCAACGCACCTTGGATAGCGTGATCGGACCGGAGATGGATCCATTTGCTTTTGCGTATCTAGACGAAATCATCGTCATCGGAAGGACATTGGAAGAACATATAACTCACCTGCAAGAAGTTTTTCGACGCCTCAGAAAAGCCAAACTACGGATCAACAAAGCCAAGTGCAGGTTCTTTAGACGTAAAATACAATTCTTAGGACATGTGGTCAGCGAGCGCGGTATCCATACTGACCCAGCTGTTCGGGAATTAGCTCCTCCGACCAATGTACGCCACCTTCGACGATGTTTGGGCATCGCGTCTTGGTATCGCCGATTTGTTCCAGAGTTTTCTAGTATCATACAGCCTATCAGAGCTTTGTTGAAGAAAAACACTAAATGGAAATGGGATGAAGAACAACAACAAGCCTTTGAAACTACGACTGACAACAGCTCCTATCTTGGCCTGCCCCGACTTTAACTCTAAGTTCTACTTGCAGACAGATGCCAGTGATTATGGATTGGGCGCAGTATTAACCCAGTATCAAGAAGGAACAGAACGAGTTATCGCCTATGCCAGCAGACGCCTCCTTGCACCTGAAGAGAATTACTCAGCCACCGAGAAGGAGTGTCTCGATATCGTTTGGGCAATTCGCAAGCTACGCTGTTATCTGAAAGGATATAAATTCGAAGTCATCACGGATCATCAAGCATTGAAGTGGCTCAATTCAATAGATAATCCCACAGGTCGTATAGCAAGTTGGGCACAATATGAATTCGACATACAATACCGCAGAGGAAAGATAAACTTCGTGGCCGACGCCCTGTCTCGACAACCATTGTAGGTGCTAAATTCAATTCAGGATACTTTACCGGAGTGCCCATGGTGGAATAAAATAAAGCTACAAGTAGAAGCACAACCAGAGCAGTTCCCCGATTTTCACTACGAAGGTGGGCAACTATACCGAAGAAGAATTCATCACCCAGACGAAGATGAATCCATACCATGGAAGCTATGTGTACCGAAGGAAGCGCGCCAACGAGTACTATGCGAATGTCACGACGAACCCACCGCTGGCCATTTGGGAATCCGTAAGACAGCGCTCAGAGTTTCGCAGAAATACTACTGAAAAGCGACACGTACGCAAATGTATTCAATGCCAAAAATATGAAAAAATGAGGCCAGCTGGGAAAATGTTCACTCGTCAAGTGTTAGAACCATTCAACACAGTATGTGCTGATTTTGTTGGACCTCTCCCCAGATCAAAGCAAGGTAACACTGTTCTATTGGGTTTTTTAGATGTATACAGCAGATGGGTGGAGCTGGTACCTCTGCGTAAAGCCACCTCTGCTTCATTAGAGCACGCATTTCGGGAACGAATTATCGGACGCTTTGGAACACCACGCACTTTGGTATGCGACAATGGAACCCAGTTCACCAGTCTCACCTTCAAAAAACTTTGTCAACGAGCTGGAGTAGAGATTCAGTACACCGCCGCTTACACACCGCGTCAAAATCCTACCGAGCGGGGCAATCGCACCGTGAAGACCATGATAGCCCAATACCTAGGAGGAAAGCAGAGTAACTGGGATCACTTTCTACCCGAATTTACATTGGCAATAAACTCCAGCATTCCTCGTGCTGGGCAAGGAAACCCGCATCCCTGGAGCTCTGTACGACGAGGTTACACCAGTACTTGGCACCCCACCCTGGTCTCAGGAGAACATGCAACGAGCTTCAATAGAGCAAGGACGTCACTACAACGTGCGACGTAGGGACTGGCGACCAGCTATTGGAGATCTGGTCCTCCTGAAGCAACACCACTTGTCCAAGGCCGCCGAGGGTTTCGCAGCCAAATTGGCCCCAAAGTTCGATGGGCCTTACAAAGTAATCAAGTTTATTTCCAGAAACATCGTCCGACTACAAGAAACCAACAGCAGACGTAGACGCACGGCGAACATAGACGATCTGAAGTCTATACAACCAGACGAACTAAGCATCCAAGAAGAAGAGCAAGTTAAATCTTCGATCGAGTTGATGCAGCCCGCTGGCGTCAGAGGCGAAGCCCAGAAGACCGCCGGAGTTATCCGGAGAGACGAATTAATTCGCAGGGGCCACTTGATGGAAGGTGTGCCTTCCCATCGTCCCTGTCCCCCGCTGGGGGGTCTCAAAGTCACGGCAAGTCTGACCATGCATCCGCAGGCAAAATACTCATACCCAATATTACATTTAAGCATCTCATTCATGTAAAACACACACGCTAGGTTGTTACGCCCCAACGACCCAATATAGGGCATACAGTTTCAAGTCAGAGTATCTAACACTTTTCTTTTCCTCAGTCGTACGATGGCACGCCAACTCAGCGTCGAAGAGATAGTTGGTGTCATCGAAGACTTAGTGACCACATGGGAAGCTGAGTTCGCTAGCTCATCTGCAACAAGCGAACCTGTATCGGAGTACGATCCTACAACACCACACGTCACCTCAGCAGTAACCGAGACAGAGAAGATCAACGACTGCTCAGCCTCTTCTTCCGGCAATTCCCCGCCACCGGAGCCCATCCATTGCTGGCGAATAGTGGATGCCCCCGAACAAGCCATCGTTACGAGGGTGGACGTGTTAAGGCAAGCAATCGAGCTGTCTGACATTGCTTGCTTCAACCCGGGGCATTTCCATGGTTATCGGGGCTGGATACCATCGCCACCTGCAATGAAGAAAGATGAGCACGCCACGCCTCCTTACCCCCAGGGCGATAACTCTCCCATGAGTTCACCATCGCCGAACGGAGCAGCCGGACTTCAGGAAGTAGCAAACGACCCAGCAACAATCTCAGAGCCATGGAGAAATAATTCTAGTCCGTCGCACGTGGAATACATAGACCCAGAAACCGGTGAAACCGCACAGTTGCCACCCCTCGACAGCGAATATGACTTCGGTGTCCCCCCACGGTCATACAACCCCGTGAGCTATGACTCAGACGCAGAGGTAAATGGAGGGTACGTCCAGCCCGTAGCATACCCACAGCTCGAGGATATCTCGCCACCTCCGTCACCGGTACCTCAGCCAGTGAGATTGCAGAGCGACGCCAGTATGTCCCAACCATCGGAAGCTGATAACCTCCCGGGTTGTAGCCATTCCAACGCCTGGCAAGTTATCCCACTGGAATGGCGGACAAGTGGAGAGTTACAAGAAGCAACGGCAAGAACGAAAGTTTAGATGTGAAGCAGCTGGCAAGGTGTACAGCTTACGGGTGAACAGAACTCAGCAAGTCACCGTGACGTACATAGGCCCTGCTTCCCCGAAGTAAAGGGGGGGACTTAATGATAGAAAAAAATGAAGCAAGCAAGTCGTCCCTGCCGACGTTAAGTATACCCTGTACCAACATAAAAAAAACCTTCGAAGTAGCCATTAATTTCATACAAAATTTTCCTTTACGCAGCTACAGCGAACGCATGCTATCTCGCTCTTTCTTGTCTGCCACTGCCGCCTTGGGATTTCAGAACAAAACGGATATAGCCATATCTCCGATGGTTTTTGTACGATTTGAACAAAATTTGGTCAGCTAGTCCAGTTTTGGTATATAATTAGGTGTGCCAAGTAAGAATACGATATTGTTAGTACAGCTCTAGTTATTCGCTTTTTCGATATGCGGGGGCGGAAGTGGGCGTGGCAAAAATTTGAAACAAACTTGATCTGTGTATGCATTAGACGCATGTTCACACCAAATTTGGTGGCTGTAGCTCTTATAGTTTCCGAGATCTAGGTGTTCATACGGACGGACGGACAGACGGACAGACGGACAGACGGACGGACGGACGGACGGACGGACAGACGGACAAGGCTCAATCGGCTCGGCTAGTGATGCTGATCAAGAATATATATACTTTATGGGGTCAGAAATGTATATTTCTGCCTGTTACATACATTTTAGCGACTTTAATATACCCTTTTACCCTATGGGTACAGGGTATAAAAAATAAGACAAGTCACTGAGTGAACACAGTGCCCCCTTTAAAGGAAAACCCAACGAGGCTGAGTGAATTAAAGAAAGTATACCAGTTAAGTGTGTGTGCACCAATATACCGTGTGAGTTGGCCATGCGGCCCAATCGTTGCCCTTTGTCCCAAGGATAGATAGGATTCTAGAGTGTGGTTAGGTTTTTCTTGCAAAAAGAATATCTTTTTATATGTAATAAAGTTTATAATTATGGAAAGAGCCAATGTCACAATGATTGGGGGTGACACTAATTATAACTAATACTCCCTCCTATCCTTCCCCCATTTTCAAATACCTTATGTATGTTTCGTAGTAGTATTTGTTTCTCTTTTGGCATTGGCATCCGGGTTACACCCTACCCAATGACAAGGAGAGTGTTGACTTGTGTGACTGTTGACTGTGATGACGTCTGGTACTCATCGGCATGCGACCGAGATTTATGTTGTGATCGATGTCCGGGTTACACCCTAATCGATTAGTCGGTGTCCAGGTTACACCTTAACCGACTTATCTTCATGTTTCCTTTTTGTGACCTTGTAGTTGTAGTAGTGTATATGTCAGTCGGTGTCTGGGTTACACCCTAACCGACCTACACGTCAAAGTGTGTCGTGCTATATCTAATTGTATGTACGCATGTAGGTATGTGTTACTTATCTGTCTCCTTCTACCCCCTTCCTATTCCTGTAGTCAATCACCCGCGATATCAAAAGCTCTAATTTGTTTAACATTTCTCGGAATTTTAATCTGAAGAATGCTATTAACTTTTGCTGGGTTAGGCTTAACTCCTTCGGGGGTTAAAACATGACCCAAAAACTGAGTTTCTTTGGAGAAGAAATTGCATTTGTTGATTTGAACCTTAAGATTTGCTTCACAAAGTTTTTTAAATATTGTATAAATATGGCCAACATGTTCTGAAAAACTAGTGGAAAAAATAAGGACGTCATCAAGATAGACGACACAAATTCTATTTATTTCTTCTTTTAAGACTGTGTTTATAAGACGTTGAAATGTGGCAGGGGCGTTTTTGAGCCCAAATGGCATCCTGTTAAACTCGTAATGCCCGTGGGGGGTCGAGTTTGGTGAAAGCCTTTCGCGAGATCTATAAATCTATATAAATATTGCGCTCTACTTAAAATTTGAGTTAGAGCATTGTTTTCCTCTTGATTTAAATCATTGAAAAGAATTTTCTGTATTCTATCGTCTATTTTAATTGGTTCAATTTGATTTGCCTCCTCAGAGTATGGTGAACTATTTTGAAATTGAATAGTGTTATTATTAATTGTGATTGTATTTTGATAAAAATCAATAATAGCATTTAATGGCTTAAGAATGTTTTGCCCTATATAGCATCGAACGATTTGTTATTAAATGTTATCAATTTCCAACTCATTGTGGCATCTTCTTTAATTTCGAGAGGCAGATCAGTTATAATTTCTTGCGTTATTAGCGATTTTGAATTTAGAGATGAAAATGATATTGGATGACACAAAGTTCTTCGGGGGTATTGTAATAACTTGTCCTTGTTTAATATGGATGTTCTTGAACCAGTATCAATCAGGGCAGTGATGCTTTCATTGTTTACAGTTAACTTAATCAAGGGAAGTGATTTTTCGAGGCAGTTATGAAAATTTGTATGGCAAGAACAATTCTTTGGCTCAGACATTGACACAGAAGTAATGTTCTGGTTTTGATTAACATTATTGAATTGACTACAATCAGCTTTATCTGCTTGGACATGATCAATGCTCATTTTTGAAACATGGCTTTTTTGGCTTGTACAGTTTTGATTTGAATTTAAATTTTGTGTTCCTGATCGAAAGTTTCCTGAATTAGATTTTACATTTTGGTAATTGTTACTATGTATAGCATTTTGATCTTGGTTATTATAATTTGATTTGTGAGATCGGTCCCTTTGATTATTTGTATAATTATTTTGATATTGATAGTTTTGATTTTCCGTTTTGTTCGATTTTCGTTACATTGTGAAAATTTTTGTTTAATATTTTGAGTTCTAACAAGACCTTCAGTTTCTAATAAATTGAAAGCTTCTCTTAAATTTTTAACATTTTTATTAATTATGACTGAAGCTAAATTTACATCGATATTTTTATACCCTGTACCCATAGGGTAAAAGGGTATATTAAAGTCGCTTAAATGTATGTAACAGGCAGAAATATACATTTCTGACCCCATAAAGTATATATATTCTTGATCAGCATCACTAGCCGAGTCGATTGAGCCATGTCCGTCTGTCCGTCCGTCCGTCCGTCTGTCCGTCTGTCCGTCTGTCCGTCTGTCCGTCCGTCCGTCCGTATGAACACCTAGATCTCGGAGACTATAAGAGCTAGAGCCACCAAATTTGGTGTGAACATGCGTCTAATGCATACACAGATCAAGTTTGTTTCAAATTTTTGCCACGCCCACTTCCGCCCCCGCAAATCGGGAAAGCGAATAACTAGAGCTGTAATTCCGAGTATGCGTACTGTCAATGGTGCATAATATGGCGTTGTGATCACTGCCCGTATAGTGGCGGCAGAGCTTCCAAGTAACTCTGTTGTAGAGTTGGCCAGATGCAAAAGTTACATCAATAACTGACCCATAACCAGCTCTTTGGAATGTAAACTCATTCCCCTTATTTAGAACCGCCATATCAAGTGTCGCCAGTGCCTCTAGCAGCGTCTTGCCCCTGTTGTTTGAGGAACTGCTTCCCCATTCTTCAGACCAAGCATTAAAATCGCCTCCGATCAGGGTTTTTTGTTTACCTTGGGCATCTATAGCTATTTCGTCGACGATATCTTCAAATTCTCTTGTTTGCAGGCTTGGAGCAATATAGCAATTGAATATCCATATGTCTCCGAATTTAGCTCTGACAAAGCCGCCGGCCGGATGAATGGCCTCCATGGTTGGTACATTCCGTCCGCACGCCCAGATTGCTGCCTTGCCAAATCGGTCAACCGCCCAGTTGGTACCAGTACCAGTCTTATACGGTTCACTAATAAGCACAATATCGATGTCTAGTTCGATCACCGTTTGCGTCAGCAAGCTTTGTGCCGCAGCGCAGTGGTTTAGGTTTAGCTGCAGAATTCTCATTTGGATGAATTTTTGCGAGGCTCTTTACTTTCAAGAGGGCATCTCCTACTACAGGCATAGTGGTCTGTTTGGGTGCGATCTTGAGCAGCGCAGTTAATACATCTTGGCTCGTTTGTGCACGACGAAACTTTGTGGTCTGGCTTTCCGCATCTGAGGCCGCAATTTGTGCGATCGATGTTGCTTGTGCACTTTGCCGCCATATGTCCAAAGTTAAGACAACGATAGCATCTCTGCGGACTATTTCTCGCTCTAATACGGCAGCTAGACCAGCCGACGCGAATCGACTTTATTTTGAGAAGCTCAGCCGCGCCATCCTGAGAAAGGCAAACAATTGCCGTCTGTGTGTCTCCGAAAGTTGACCTTAAAGACTTAACTGAGATCTGGTCTACCTTGCCAATCTTAGCTTCAATTGCTGCGATAACATCAGCCGCTGTTGCCAGGCAATCGAGGTCACGCATTTCAACGTGAGCTACGTCACCCACTGCTCGAACCATGGTGGTTGGTCCCAATACTTCAAGTAACTCATCCTTTAGGTGACTTGAGCTACTTGAGCGGTTTAGTTCTAGCAAGAGCTCACCATTCGCACTTTTCCTTGCCCGTCTAACGTTGTCTCTGACGCTGTTAAGACGGCCATCATCCCGTCTAGTCACCCTGCTGAGCAACTGGGCATATGATACGCCGTTCTCTGGTTTAACAATAATTGCTTGTGGCCTGGCTTTACGCTCCAGTGTTTTAGATTGGCGCTTGCGTGACACTTGTTGCCACTCTTGAGCTGGAAGCTCAGAGTTTGATGCAGTCTCATGTTGTGGGGCGATGCCATATCCTGTTTTGCTTGTTGTCGCTGGTTGATGCTGTGAGAAGTGCGCCGCAGATCTCAACTGATCCACATAAGATTTTTTTAAGCTTACGCCGCCGCGATATTTTTTCGGTGGCGTGTTCCGCTGGGACAGGGTATCCTCCCGAGGGCGCTTGGGCGTATCGCTGCCAGCAGAGTTTGCCCTAAGCCTGCGTTGAGTGTATGCCTCTTGAGCGGTTTGCATGGATTTGTCGCATGTCGGTGCCCGCAGCATTAGTTTGCCCATTTTGGAGCAAAGCAGCTCGTGCAGCTTTTTCATGCGCGCCATTGACTGTAACGCACTTTGGTTTATGTGCCTCACATGTTTCCCATTCTCCTTTTTAGAGTATGTATTGGCAAGCTCGTGGATCAAGAAGCCCAACTCATCCAACTCCGGAATACCTGAGTTAGCCGTCGATATTGAGGCAGTCGCAACTGGGCTGCTGCATAAAGCTTTTGTAGCAGCAACTATTGATGCTGGTTTTACGGGTGCCGCAATTGGCTGAGGTGACTCCATAAGTTTGGAACGCTTGCCAAAAATAGCTTCCTCGTTAAATTGAGTATACCCTGTACCAACATAAAAAAACCTTCGAAGTAGCCATCAATTTCATACAAAATTTTCCTTTACATGCAGCAGCAGCGAGCACATGCTATCTCGCTCTTTCTTATCTGCCTATGCCGCCTTGGGATTTCAGAACAAAACGGATATAGCCATATCTCCGATGTTTTTTGTCCGATTTCGACAAAATTTGGTCAGCTAGTCCAGTTTTGGTATATAATTAGGTGTGCCAAGTAAGAATACGATATCTTCAGTGAGACCCCTATGCGCAAGATGTATAAGGTCCATACCCTTAATCCAGCAGTTTTTGCGACCACTCTAAATATTCCAACACTCTCTGCTAGTGCAACAGAATGCTCGGAGCAAGTCGTAGAGGCTATTAAATCAGCCTGTGACGCCAGCATGGAACTGCGCAGGGGACACAGCAGACATCACTCATCGGTGTATTGGTGGAATGAAGCTATCGCAGAGGCCAGAAGACAATGTCTAAAAGCCAGACGGTGCCATCAGAGAACAAGAGGACGGCCCAATTTCCTCCAGCTACAGCAAGTATATGCAGACAGACGCAGAGAACTCAAAAAGGCCATAAGTTCGAGCAAGAAAAAATGTTTTCTAGACCTGTGCGATGAGGCGGACAATGACATCTGGGGCATGGCCTATAAAATCGCGCTAAAAAAGTTGAAAGCGATCAAGCCAGCGGCACCGGACGGGGCAAAAATGAAATGCATCGTCGAAACTCTTTTTCCCAACACTTCAACGATAGCGCCAAAAGTTAACCACATGGCAAACATAGCCGATGCTGAGTCCCTTTTTGATGCAGAAGAAGTAGCTAGAGCAGTACTTCATCTCAGGGACAACAAGGCTCCTGGTCCAGACGCCATCCCTAACAAGGCTTTGAAGCTAGCAACCTGGCTGCAACCCGATAAAATTACACAATTGTTCAACATTTGCTTGCAGGAAAGTACCTTCCCGGACCAGTGGAAAGTACAGGATTTGGTACTGATACCAAAACCAAACAAGCCAGCAGACGATCCTTCTGCTTATCGTCCAATTTGCTTGCTTGACGCGCTGGGGAAAATGTTTGAAAAATTAATTAGCAGTAGAATAGAGGCAGCCCTGAAACTTACAGGCGATCTCTCCCCATTCCAATTTGGTTTCAGGAAGGCGAAATCTACCATCGATGCCCTTTCCTCTGTAGTCAACATTGCGGCTAAGGCTATTGAAGGCCAAAGGTGGAAAGGTGGCCAAAAGGAGTATTGCCTGGTGACCACACTTGAAGTAAAAAATGCATTCAATATGGCTAACTGGGGGCGCATTCTACATGCTCTGTCTGCTTTCAAAGTCCCAAAGTATCTAATTAATATTACCGAAGACTACTTTCGGAATCGAATTCTGCGCTACACATCGAGCAATGGCAGACATACGCACCTGGTGCGTGGCGGCGTGCCCCAAGGTTCAGTACTGGGACCTTTATTATGGAATATAATGTATGATGGTGTCTTACGCATGCAACTACCCAATGGCGCACGTATGGTTGGATTTGCTGATGATGTGGCGATTGTGGTGGTAGCAAAGCAGCTTCGAGATACGGAAAACATAACCGCCTCATCTATTGCCATGGCAAAGCATTGGCTCTGCAACGCTGGTCTTGAGTTGGCAGAGCACAAAACGGAAGCAGTTCTGATTAGCAGTCGCAAACTAGTGGAAGTAGCCAATATCAACATGGAAAACTGCACCATAAAATCATCGCGAGCAATTAAATATTTGGGCGTATGGCTGGACACACGTTTAAGCTTTAAGGAACATCTAACTCAGGTCTGCGCGCGAGCAAGCGGACTATGCAGCTCGCTGAACTAATGAACGTTCTAAGGTCGACTATCTTATATGGTGCACCGGTCTGGGCTAATGCCATGAAATGCAAGTCATACCGACGCGGATTGGAGTCAACTTACAGACTTGGAGCCCTAAGAGTCTGCAGAGGTTTTCGCACCATCTCAGAAGATGCATCACTTGTCATCGCCGGCATGACACCATTAGACTTGCTCGTACATGAAGCGAAATGGCTACACGAGCAGCGAGGAGACGCGGTTTGGTCAGTGGCAGCCAAAAAAGAAGCCAAGGTCAGGGCTAGGAAGGCAAGCTGGACTGATTGGCAGAGGCGCTGGGAGTCATCCGAAAAGGGAAGATGGACTGTCCGACTCATCCCGGACTTATGCCCGTGGGTTAGCCGGCTGCATGGAGATGTCACCTTCGAGTTGACCCAAATGCTTAGCGGTCATGGATGCTTTCGTAGCTACCTGCATAAGCTTGGTCACGCATCAAGTCAGGAGTGCAGTGCGGGCACAAATGGAATTATTGAAACCCCGGAGCATGTTCTGTTCACAAGCTCACGTTTTCACACGGAGCGCCTTGTTCTACAAGCGGCGTTCAACGAACCAGTGACAGCATCAAATCTGGTGGCAAACATGCTATCAAGTCAGGATCGGTGGTCAGCAGCGTGCAACTTTGCGGCGATCGTAGCGACCAAGTTGCGAGAGGCAGAAAGATCTACCAATACAGGAGGGGCCTAATATGCCCGCCAGAGTCCTGTGAAGCAATGCATCCAAGCAGTCCCGCAGGATTCTATGGCATACAAAATTTCAAAATTTCTAAATTTGTAAATTCTAATTCTTTCTCTTCTTCTAATCGTTTTTCTTTTCTTATTACTCCTTTTGTTATTTCTCTTTTTAAATAAACGAATTAAAAAAAAAAAACATACATAAAATACAGTTTGAAATGCCGGCACGCTACATAGAAAATGCACAAAATGTTTCCAGGTTAAACACGAATTTGTACGGGATGCAGCAAATATCCGATGTAGAAAAAACACTTAGTTGGTTTTTATTCGTCTGCACACACTCTTGCGAATCTCCTTGTCAAAGCCAGTATGTTTTGACAAAACGTGCCTTTCAGGTTATGTGTCTTTTGCACAAGGTTGGTATGTATGAAATTACATACAAGCACGAATTCGCACAAACTGCACTTAACTCGCGCGAACACTCCCCCTCCATCATCGCGGGCGACTTTAATGCGTGTGCCTTGGAATGGGGCAGCACCATCACCAACGCAAGAGGAAGAACCCTATTAGAGTATTTTTCACAATTGGATATCGTTCTCGCCAACACAGGTTCAATAAACACCTTCAATCGCGCAGGCCGTGGATCCATAATAGACCTCACCTTAGAGAGCAGTAGCATGTTTAGGACCACTCTCTGGAGACTGGGAAAAGTCTACACAGCCAGCGATCACGAGGCAATAATTTTCACCATTGGCGAACACCCAGCGACGCGCCCTGCACCGAGAACGAGATCGAGAAGGCAAGGCGGATCCAAAAGATATTGACTGGTAGTGACCCTAGACATCAAAAACGCCTTTAACACGGCAGACTGGGGCGCATACTCGACGCTGTTCTGGGGCACGGAGTCCCACAATATCTTAACGCAGCCGTCTGGAGCTTCTTTGACGGGAGGACAATCTCTTACCCCACCGCTTCAGGAACTATACATCGCACAATCTCAGCAGGCGTTCCGCAAGGCTCGGTTCTGGGTCCCCTGCTATGGAACGTCATGTACGACGGTATTTTTCAAGTGCCACTACCGAGTGGTTGCGAGCTCATCCGTTACGCTGATGACGTCGCTGTCGTCACGGTAGCCAAGGATCTGCGCACCGTCGAGGAAACTGCTGATGCCTCCATAGCAGGAATAGAAATCTGGTTAAGCTCAGTCGGTCTGAACCTGGAGTCGCACAAGACGGAGGTGGTCTTAATTAGCAGCAGGAAAGTCGTCGAGCTGGCGTATGTTCTTGGAGTATGGCTGGACACCAGACTCTGCTTCAGGAAGCACCTGGCACAAACTCAGGCGAGGGCAGCGGAGGCAAGCAGGGCGCTGTCGAGGATCATGCTCAACAAGCGGGGTCCAAAACAGGAGAGGAGCCTACTGCTCTACATCGTTGTAAAGTCCACAATAATGTATGCAGCGAAAATTTGGGCACCAGCCATCCTGATCCCAAGCTATTTCAGAGCCTTTAGAACTGTGTCTGATGAAGCTGCTCTGGTCATCGCCGGCACTGTCCCAATCGACTGTAACATCGAGTTCCACTCCGCAACACTCAACTGGAGAGGAATTTGGAGCGGTCAGTCGGTTAAACGATTGATTGCGACGGATCTCCTCATCACCGGTGACAGCAATATCATCAGTGACAGAGTAGTGAAAGGAGAATTACTGTGCTTTAAACAGTTCATGCATAATTGCGGATACACTCGGGCTTAGACTTGACCAAGTACCTGGTTCATTATTTACTTCCTACCTTGGGATAACATCAAAAAGTACAAACATAGTGTTTGTGGTGGGGCGAAGTTTTCCAATTGGGTAGAGCCCAATTCTTATTACCCAGTAGAAGTGATGGATGTTGGAGATAAACTAGAACGCGCGTTAACTCGGTAGCAAAACACAGGCCAGATTTATTTATAAATAAGTACCGGACCGGGTCACAATGTTTATATAAGGCGTTAACGATTAAAAGAGTTTATTGAAATTTACGGCCTCCTAAACGATGGTAGTTACCGGGGATGAAAAACTCGACTTGCCAAGATGGAGTTTTCCATAGAAATTAGCTTAGTAATTAAGTCAGTGTGCCCAAATTGAACATCCTCTCGGATAGGAATGTCCCATCGGATCCGGTGTCGATTAAGGCGCGAGCGTGGAATTGTGCCTACATGACGTAGCACCAGGAGGCACCGATTTGCGGACGGCTGCAGGGATGACTTCCAATGCAGGAGTGGACTTTCGACCTTCCGACGTTTCTAGGACGCGATAGCGATCCACGAAGAAGTTGTTGAGGTCAGATCAGGATGAGAGATCTGTCTTGTTCGGGATGGACTGTTCCCATAGTGCGGTAGTGGCATTTGGCAGTTTGGAGGTGCAAAGTGCCACCAACAAGACGTTCCAGTTCTCCGTGCTAACACCCGAACGCGTCAGTGTAGTTAAACAGCCCTTAATGGTAGTTTGGGGATCCTTCAGGGCAGCGCAAGTCTCGTGGACAACGGATGGGCGGTTGAAGAGTATATTCGTTTGGCTCACAACGAGCTGCCTTTTATTCTCGAAGCGAGCCTGCAGGTTCTCCCAAGCTGCGTGAAAACCGTCGTTGGTCAATGGGGAGCTGGAAACGATCGCCTTTGCCTCGCCGCGCGTTTTGGACACCAGATGATACGTCTTCTCAACTCGTGCCATCCGTGGATTGTTCACATACATAGCAGTAAACAGGTCGCGGAAAGTGGGCCACTGATTGTAATCGCCCGTGAAAACGTCCACCTCACACGGAGGTAGCCGATAGCCAGCATGGACGTGCTGCTCGTGAATTTCGGGGGCGTTTTAGAACCCGGGAGCCAAAGGGGGCGACTGCAGTCGCTCTATGCGTTCTCCTCATTTAGAACCGCATCATACGTACACCATGTACTTCGATTTCACGGTCACCACATTGGTTCTCCTCACCCGCGTCGGCCGTGAGGGCCCTCGTACATGACAAGTACTCAGTTTCAATTCTGTTCCACAGAACTTTCGTCTGTTCCAAGTGCATTCTCATGGCATATTCTTGCACTTTCTCCTCAAGGGAGCCCATTGTATTGGCCTCGAATTCGATCAGGACGTCACAAGCGGCGATGAAGTGACTCATGGACATTTCGGCAGCGTCGGATATTCGTTGAGGCTCGGAACTGGTTCTTGTTTTGGACGCTGGAGCGGACACCGTGACACTTGGAAATGGTAGTGCGATGGAGCCACGAAGGGTGGAATATATATATTTTTTTCTTTTAAAAAAAATATAAAAATATGAAATATGAAACAAAAACAAAAAATTGAAAATAAATCATTTTTGAAAAAAAAAAAAATACGATTTGTGTTACTTGTGATTTATGTTACCCAGTGGAAACGGTTTAAAAAACATTAAACGTTATTTCGACGGCAGCCTTCTTGGATGGTTTGCTTTAATTTATTTAGATGATTGTGCTGCACGCTAGTCGAAATGGCGCTAAGATTTGGCCGCGGCTGGAATGCCCTGTTATTAAAATTACACGGTGTTTTATGTTTTGGAAAAAATTCGAAAATCATGAAGAAAATAAAAAACCGGAATTTTTTGGAATCGATTTCGCTTTGCAAATCACAGCGGGAAAGAGCACAATTTATTTCGAAATTTAATAATAGAAACAATCAGCTGGGCCGGCAATAAGACAATAGTTGTAGTGCGAATTTTTATCACTTTTATTAATTTTTTTATGCGTTTAAAAAACAACTAAAAGTGCAAGTAAAGTGCAATATGGAAATTGAAATAGAAAATCAGTGCCGAATAGTTTTAATTACACCGGTGTATGCAAATGCCGCCACACAAATGTATGTACGTGTATTTGGATATATGTATGTTATTGTGGGCGCATAAGGATATACATATGTGTCGAATTAAAACTCCCGAATTAATTAATTTTTTTCTCGTTTCTGAAGCGACGGAGCACTGGTCGGAATTATGGCCAAGTTATTTACGGGTGAGTTGGTTAGTGATCTTGAGCCGAGTACGAAAAACTAAAGCACTTTAATTTTAATTTCTTAGATGGCACTTGCACTCACTTCTATGCACTTATGTATTGTAACGATCCTTATTCGTCCTGTTGTTCGGCAGAGCCGGATTTCAGGTGTCGAGGTTCGGCACAACAAATTTATACATATGTGCGCTGGTGAAATGATAAGACTTGGTTGTTGCAAATCGGTGGTTCTATTAATTTCTTTTGGTTATGTTAAATGATTATTTATAGGTATTATTATGTGGCTTTTGGCTTGCGGTGGCAGAGATTGATGTCAGTTGCTATTGTTGATGATGCGCGTCCAATAATCGGAATATTTGATGATCAAGCGAGAATAACTTTAGCAGATGATTTATTTCTGTTGCCAGGAGTACTCCTGGTATTGCCTTTCTATCCTGATCACTGCTACTTTGCTAAAACTCGCTAGGAATATCTTCTAGTCTTCCCCAACTATGCCAGGAATACTCCTAATCTCTGTGCTAGGAATACTCCTAGTCGATCCTTCTATTGATGCTAGGAATAACTCCTAGTCTTTGTTTCGGTGCTAGGAATAACTCCTAGTCTTTATTTCTGTGCTAGGAATAACTCCTAGTCTTTGCCTTGATGCTAGGAATAACTCCTAGTCTTTATTACTGCTTGAAATTACCCTTCGCTTGACCGTCGATTTCCGCCACGACCCAATTCCACTAATCTCGCAAACGTCGATCTTCTTTGCCAATTTTACTTAACTTGGCACTTTACTTCTAGACTTCACTTTTGATTTCTTCACTTGGTACTTCGCTTCTCATAACTTTCACTCACGCACTAATTGCCCTTCTGGTCTCAGCAGTGCGTATTTATAGGCATCTTGACCCAATCAGGACGCGTGGTGAACCCCTGACCCGTTGCGGGTACTTTTCCATCCGTTTTCGCTTTATCTCGAAAACTTTCCATTGCTTGTTCCTTTCGGCTTTCTCTGCCGCTCATCCAGCATAGCTCGCTTGTTGCTATGCATGGTGAAATTCTTTCACCTTGTATGCGTCGCCTATTGCTCTGCTGAACTCGCAGCCTTGGTTGCCAACGGCGTCTCCTTTTTCGCTCTCTCCTGGACTTGCGCTGGCCCCGCGATTTCCGCCACCGCCACCACTTTTATCCACCATGCATCTCTCTTTGCTTCAATTAAGAGTAAGAATATAATTTCTAATATAATATATGTAAATTACAAACTAAACGCCTACACAAATGGATTAATAAATGATTTCAATAGCTACGAAAATATATAAATCTAATAAAGTTAAACATTAATGATAATATAAATGTACAATATTGATATATAAATAATAATAGCCCCAAATAATATTGATCAACCCCCTCTTTTGCCATAAATATATATTTAGTTTAATTAATTCAAATTAAACCGCCTTCATAAGTCTCTCTTCGTTTTAATTATTGTAGCCACTTTCCAGTGGCTGTCAAAAAATCCATGAATTTGCCGCTGATACACCTACACATGCTGTCAAAAAATCCATGAATTTGCCGCTGATACACCTACACATGCTAAGCGGCGCTCTCACGTCCATTAAAGATCACCCATACACGCACAGCAACGGTCTCTCGGCCGTTACTCTCCCGCTCACGAGCCGATCGTACACTCTGACGCAAGCCGACTCTCCGCTCACAGAGCGTAGCTTCTGGTTTCGTTTGTGTGTATGGGTGGATAATTATTGTTTCGGCAATGCTTATGCATTGCCGCCCTCCCGCTTTAGCCTACAAGCTGTTCCGAAAGCTGCTCTCTGAGCGTGGCTTTCGGTTAATTTCGCATGTGTGTGTGTGCAATTGTTATTTCGGCAATGCTTATGCATTGCCGCCCTCCCGCTTCAGCCTACAAGCTGTTCAGAACTCTCACGCGTATGTATGCGTGAGAATTATTTCGTTTCTCTTGCTTTTTTATTTTCGGTAATGCTTATGCATTCCGCCCGCCCGCGTCAGCCTACAACCTAATTGATGGGATATTCTTCTGACATCATCGCGTCCAAAGTCCGATGACATTTCTATTCCGCCGTTGCATTATTTGTTTACGATCGTATTTTTCGATGTTTGTTTACGAGCATATGATCGTTCGGCTTGTCTCTCATGCATTCTCAGCTCGCTCTCTCGTTTTTGTTCGGTCTTTAATATGTTTTGACTGTAGGCATGCGTGTTTTATGTGTTTTGTTTGTATGCATGCGTATATTTATATTTGTGTACATGTACATTTTATGTTTCTCCCTTGTGTGGCTAGCGCTAAGCTTATGTTGACAACGCCTGCGATGTTGCTAGCTTTTGATGTTGCCCACTCTCGCCATGTTGCCAGCACACAATATGTTGCTAACGCACACTACTTTATTAATTTCTTTTCGTCATTTTATTATTAATATTTTTTTTTTTTTTATTTTGGCTCGGCTCGCATCTTTTTTGTTGGCCATTGTAGGCACCTTTTCAAATTGGCGATTCATCAAAGCTTCTTTTCGGATTCTTTTTGGCAGATACTGAACATCTTTTTCAACAAAACATGTACTATTTTATTAACATGTTTGACTCATTCTGCATCTTTTCTCGGTTTTCATTTTCATTTTTTTTTTCATTTTTTTTTTTTTTTTTTTTGCCTTATAAATATTTCCTATGCTACATTTCATGATTTTCTCCTACAACTAACTTATTCCCTATATTTCATTTTTTTTTTCTCCTAAGCCTAACTTATTCCCTACACTCCAATATTTTCTCCTAAACTAAATTATATTATTTGTACGCCCTTACAACGCCTTCTCCATGACCCTTGCCCGCCTCCTCGCCATCCTGATACGATAACGTATCTGGCCAACCCATATTACCCGGGCCTGGCGGGTCTCGCCGCCCATCGCTCGCACGGCCATTACCACGGCGAGTGGCCACCTCACTTCTTCTATTTCGTGCCATCTTTGGTGCCTTGACGGCACTGGCACCGATCTTTGCCTATTAAATTCAGGCCTTGGTGGCGCCTGTTGTTCAGAAGGTGCCGATAGTTTTCGTGTTAGCCGTCGTGGGTCTCTCGCGTGTGGCTGTTGTTTTGGATGCCCTTTTTGGCCCTGGCAGGCCTCGGGCTGCTGTTGTGCGTGTTGCTGTGACTGTGCTGGATCCGTCCACTGACACACCGTGGTGGCCCGATGTACCCAGACGTCTCCATGGCGTATGGATGGTATCCACTGGTCCCGCCGCGGCGGTCCAGGGCCGTCATCGTTAGCCGTGTGGTGGCCTTGGTCATCCATCGGCTCCTCTGTGGTCTCCTGCCTGCGTACTCCTCCGGCTCCTCATCACTGCTATGAAATTCGCAGTACTCATGCCAGAAGTCCGGATTCACCGAGGGCTCCGGCGATGGTGCCCCCTCTGGCCTTCAAAACTCGTTATAGAACGCCTCGTTCATTCTTATGGCCTTGCTGGTTGTCAATCTCCTGCTGCTTCCTCCTCGTCACTGGACACGAGATCCACGATGACTTCTGGCACATCCTTTACCACTTCCTCCTCCGCCTGTCTTCCTACGCGCATTCCCATTCGTTCTAACTCCTCTTCCACCTCGGCAAATAGCCCCGCAAGGCTGTCGGCGACTATTCCCACATCTTCCTCCATCTCCTCCTCCTCATCCTCGACCAACTCTTCTTCTTCCTGAATTTCTCCCTCGTCCTCTTCCTCTCCCTCGTCGGAAGAGATGACGATGACCGGCCCCTCTGGGACCGGCTCATCACCATCGGACTCCTCTTCCGACACGTACGGCGATGCTAACAATTGCAAGGCCTCATCTTCATTCTGATTAATTTTGCGTGCACTCACGGTGGTTGATTTTAGTTTCTAGCAGCGCTGACCGCGAAACCTCGCATTGCCTCTGCTTAAACGCTGCTTACACATCTTCGGCTTTCGTTGCACTTTCGTGTGCATTAACACCCACACTGTGCGTGTGAGTGCTCTCTCGTAAATTCGCCTGTACGTGTTATAATAATAATAATCTTTAATTATCGATGAGGCAGTACGAAATCTGCCGGGACACTAGTTCAATATATATTCCTGAAAATTTCATGCAATTCGTTAGACCAGATTTTGAGAAAAGTGAATTTTTCATTTTTTGCATTTAATTCATAATTGACAGAATCTGGTCTGCAAGATAAGCGACATTTATTGGTCACACTTCTTGCGAAACAGAAAATCTCGTTATCTCTCACAGCTCGTGGATCAACATGCACGGTATTCCAAATTGTTGCAAATGACTCAATATATGTATAATTCCAGAAAATTTCATGCAATTCGTTAGACCAGATTTTGAGAAAATTGAATTTTTCATTTTTTGCATTTAATTCATAATTGACAGAATCTGGTCAGCAAGATAAGTGACATTTATTGGTCACACTTTTTGCGAAATAAAAAATCGTCGTTATCTCTCACAGCTCATGGATCAATGTGCACGGTATTCCAATTTGTTGGAAATGACTCAATATATTCAATATATAATCCCTGAAAATTTCAGGCAATTTCTTAGACCAGTTTTTGAGAAAATGGAAATTTTCATTTTTTGCCTTTAATTCATAATTGAGAGAATCTGGTCATCAAGATAAGTGACATTTATTGGTCACACTTCTTGCGAAACAGAAAATCGTCGTTATCTCTCACAGCTCGTGGATCAACATGCTCGGAATTCCAAATTGTTAGAAATGACTCAAAATATAATCCCTAAAAATTTCATACAATTCGTTAGACCAGTTTTTCAGAAAATTGAATTTTTCATTTTTTGCATTTAATTCATAATTGACAGAATCTGGTCAGCAAGATAACTGACATTTATTGGTGACACTTTTTGCGAAATAAAAAATCGTCGTTATCTCTCACAGCTCGTGGATCAACATGCACGGTATTTCAAATTGTTGGAAATGAAATATATGCATAATTTCAGAAAATTTCATGCAATTCGTTAGACCAGATTTTGAGAAAAGTGAATTTTTTTTTTTTTGCATTTAATTCATAATTGACAGAATCTGGTCAGCAAGATAAGTGACATTTTTTGGTCACACTTCTTGCAAAATAAAAAATCGTCGTTATCTCTCACAGCTCGTGGCTCAACATGCACGGTATCCCAAATTATTGGAAATGACTCAATATATAATCAATGAGACTACAGAGAGAGAGAGAGAGAGAGAGACTACAGAGAGAGAGAAGCTACAGAGAGAGAGAGAGAGACTACAGAGAGAGAGAGAGACTACAGAGAGAGAGAGAGAGAGAGAGACTACACAGAAACAAAGACTACAGAGAGAGAAGGACTACAGGGAGAGAGAGAGAGAGAGGGAGAGAGACTACAGAGAATGCGAGAGAAAGAGAGAGAGACAGACTACAGCGAGAGAAAATGATTTTTGAAAAAAAATATCAAAGATTCTAAATAATTGGTATAAATGTTTAACAAAATAACAAAAAAAACAAAAAAGAAGAAGAAACACATCTAAAAATTTTCACTTCTTCACCGAGCACATTGAACCACCAAACACCGAGCCCATCGTGCCATCGATCTCTACATACTACGCCACCGTCCCTACTTTGCTAACGTAATCTAATTCGACGTATATAGCAAACCCATTGCATCTCGCTCTTTCAATATCGTTCTGTGTAAGAACACAGCTAAAATATTTCTGTCTCTCTCACACACCGCGTAGTGACGAATTTTTGCATACGTAAGTGTGTGCGTGAGCATTAAAATACATTTAATTTCTATCAAATATGATTAATCAACAATCGTAACCTTAATAATTATCCGATTTAGTTCAAACTTGGTGTATAGTGTATGAATACAAATTAAATTTAAGTGCAACAACCAAAAAACAATATTTTTATATATTTCTTATTTGGTGCCGCGCGGATTCAATCCAGGGTCTCTTGTGTTGGTACGGCAGATTTCTTTGAAATTTTTTGTTGCTGGAGTAAATTGCTTAAATTGATGATTTGTTTTATTGATTTGTAGCCGTAATAATTATCCGATTAGAGTTTTGGTACAAATTAGATTTATATTCCAAAAGAAAAATAAATGAAGCAAGCAAGTCGTCCCTGCCGACGTTGAGTATACCCTGTACCAACTAGATACATTAAAAAAAAACCTTCGAAATAGCCATCAATTTCATACAAAAGCCAATCTCGCCCTAAGCGTTTCAGTACAAAAAGAATATGGGCATATTTCCGATGTTTATTGTCCGATTTGGACAAATTTTAGTCAGCTGGTGCAGATCGGCTATATAGTTAGGTGTGCCAAATAAGAATATGATATCTATCATACAGCTTTAGTATTCGTTTTTTCCAAATTGCGGGGGCGGAGGTGGGCGTGGCTAAAATTTGAAACAAACTTGACCTGTGTAGACACTAGACGGATATTCCCACCAAATTTGGTAGCTCTAGCTCATATAGTCTTCGAGATCTAGGTGTTCATACGGACGGACGGACAGACGGACGGACAGACGGACGGACAGACGGACATGGCTCAATCGACTCGGCTAGTGATGCTGATCAAGAATATATATACTTTATGGGTTCAGAAATGTATATTTCTGCCTGTTACATACATTTTAGCGACTTTAATATACCCTTTTACCCTATGGGTACAGGGTATAAAAATTTTTAATTGGAACCCTATTATTCCGATATTGGATATATCATATAGTAATCCGATCCGACCGATTTTCATACTTTGTCTACCTACACCTTTAAAAAAGCTAACTACCAAGTTTCAACTACGTAGCTTAAAATTTAAGTTCGAAAAGCTGCGAACAAACAGACAGACGGACAGACGGACGGACGTACAGACGGACAGACGGACATGTCTCAGTCGACTCGGCTGTTGATGCTGATCAAGAATATATATACTTTATGGGGTCGGAAACGTAAATTTCTATACGTTACAAACATCTGACCAATTTTATAATACCCTCTGCAAGGGTATAAAGATATCTGTAAATCTTATCTCTAAACTGCAAATATTTAAATCAGATAAAGTATGAAAAGAGTAAAATAATAAAGAAAAGTTATTGAGTAAATCCGCAAGAACAAAACAATCGATATATCTATAAAAATTAAACTATTGATTAAGTAAATAATTTATAGTTTATTTGATTTGCTCAATGATATATTCCAGCCTACATACATAAAACTATAGTAAATTCAAATTCTCAGTTGGCAGGTTGGCTCGTGGCTCATCATGCACGGTGTTCAAAATTGTTGAAAATGACTCAATATATGTATAATTCCTGAAAATTTCATGCAATTCGTTCTGGATGTTGATGCGTACAATGCGCAGTACGTTTAAGTGGTCCAAGCGACACCTGGACAAAGCCTGTTACGCGCGAACCCTATCAGACAGCATGCAAAAACGAAGTCGCGTGGACAACGGACGACAACTAAAATAATAATTAAGACTAACTACTAGATAGATAATTTAAAATAGTAGTTTTTAGAATAGATATAGAGAACTCTGATCCGATTACAGAATAAAGGCGGTTGTAGTCGGAACAGAGAACTCGAAAAGGTTCATGCAAAGAATAGTTAGAAGTACAGCGTGTTAAAGTTAAAGGGACATAATTTCGGGTTAGTCTACAAGGTACAGATAGATTGACCTGATTAAGTAAATTAGGATAATCTATTTGTCCATTTAGAAGCTTATGAATAAACAAAGTACCAAGCATTACTCTACGATTAAGTAAGGAGGGAAGGTTAATTAGAAGAAGTCTTTTAGAATAAGAGGGCAAGTTAACATTTCGATCCCAGTTTAAACCACGAAGGGCAAAAATTAGAAACTGTTTTTGAACAGATTCAATTTTAACTTGGTGTGATCCATATTGTGGAGACCAAACACATGATCCATACTCCAAAATGGGGCTGACCAGTGAAATAAAAAGAGTTTTGGTTGTGTAAGGATCGTGAAATTCTTTTGATCATCGCTTAACGAAACCAAGACAACTCATGGCTTTATTGACAGTGATATTAATATGACGAGTAAAATTTGTGGTCCATGAGTACACCCAAATTATTAATCTCGTTCAAACGTTCAAGTGGTGTATTATCTCAATAATATTTGAAAAGAGGATCTATGAAATGACATGACATTACATTTTGAAACATTAAGGTTTAATAAGTTAATTTCACACCAAGTTTGAAAGTTATTAAGATCGACTTGAAGCAGACGTGGAGAGCTTAAGTCTTTAAAACTAATACAAAGTTTCACATCATCAGTGTACATAAGCACGTTACAACTGACGGAAGGTCATTAATGAAAAGCGTAAAAAGCAGTGGTCCTAGATTGCTACCTTGTGGCACCCCCGAGGTCACATTGATGGTCTTCGAAAGATAAGTTTTAAATAAAACTTTTTGTGTACGGTTATGAGAAATCCAATTAAGCAGAAGGCTTGGAATCCCAAGTTCGTTCAGCTTGAACAAAAGCAGTGTATGATTGACAGAATCAAAAGCCTTACTGAAGTCAGTATAAATGACATCAGTTTGTAATGCATTCCTGAATCCTTCGATCGCTAAAGAAGTAAACTCTAAAAGGTTAGTGGTAGTAGATCTACGTTTCATAAACCCATGTTGAGAAGATGAAAGAATAGAACTATATATATAATTTATAATTTTCTCAAATGCCTACGGAATAGCAGACAATTTGGAAATACCCCTATAGTTTGAAGCTACGGATTTATTACCCTTTTTATGCAAAGGAATAATAAAAGATTCTTTCCAAATGGTTGGAAAAGAGGAAGTTTCAACGGACAAAGTAAATAACTTAAGAATCAGGGAAATCAAAGTCTCAGCGCAAAACCTGAGTACACAACCAGGTATCCCATCAGGTCCTGGTGAGTACACGGGCTTGACTAAAGTAAGCACGCTGAGAAGCAAATCTTCATCGATCACAGGATTAAAGACGCAATTAGACCTTTTCAACTGATAGGGATATGAAAAGTTATCTCGATGATCTTTGGAGAAATAGGTCGTTTTGAAAAAAATCAGCAAACATATCGGCAATGGCCTGATCATCGTTTGCTTTATTATTTTCAAAACATAAATAGGACGGGTGCACTGCCACCTTTCGTTTAGCGTTAACGAAGTTATAAAATTGCTTAGGATCACGGGAGAACTGAAGTTTACAACGCCTAATGTAATCCTTATAGTATAGTGTATTAAGCACTGAAAAAAATAAAGAGAGAAATCAGACGGTCGACCGAATTTTTTGAACTTTCTATAATATCTAGACTTCAGATTTTTCAAATTAGTTAACTCACGTGTAAACCATGGCGGTTTGTTAGACAATACATGGGTCACACGTGGAACACAAGCATCAAAAACCGAAAACATAGTATCATAGAAAAAACAAATGGCAGCATTCATATAATTTCAGGAGTACAGATAAGACCAGTCTGTGGCAAGAATTAGCTCATTGAGCTTGAAAAAGTTAGTTTTACGAAAGCAACGGGTACGAGACGTCGAACTGGTACCAGCATTTGATAACCGAAAAGGTAGATCAATAGTTAAGTTCAAAGTTGGATGGAAACTGTCTTCGGGGACGACTAAGGGATCAATCCTCGAAAGAGTACAGTTAGAAGAATCTAACATAAATATAAGATCTAGTGATCTCTCATTTTTGTTACGAACAGGATTAACTTGGGTTAGGGATAACTCAAGGAGATCGTCAACAAAGCAATGTGAGGAGGAGGGCATCAACAAGGAAGACTCACCTGATGGAAGCCACGAAACTTCAGGTAGATTAAAATCTCCCAGAACGATAAATATGTCTACATCCGAAAAAAGTGAAGAGACAAAGCGAATAGCTTCTAAATGGCTAGCATATACCGTCATGTCAGAATTCGGTGGAATATACGAGCAAGTTAGAAATACAGAATATGATTTCAAACAAATTTTGACACTAACAAATTCAATGTCAAGAACAGCAGGTGGTAGAACTAGGTGGTAGAAGAGATGAATTTACGGCAATCAAAACTCCTCCACCATTTTTGGAGATTCGAGCGCATCTATAGGTTGAAAATATTGTGGGAAAAACAGAGGCATCAGAAATGTCTGGCTTTAACCACGTTTCTGTAAAGACCAAGATATGAAAGTCAAAAGATAGACTATCTACAAAAAGCTTAGAAAGTTTAGATTTTAGTCCTCTAACATTCTGATAGGCCAGAATAAGGGACGAAATTAGTTTTTTTCACCTGCCAGCTACTGACGAGCCAGAGGGTAGGGAAGGATTAGTTGTGTTAGGCAGACGAATCGGAGGCCGATTTTTCTTTTTCTTAGCCGTATACTCCTTTATAACTAAATGTTCCGGCCAAAAATCTTTGTGACAAATTTGGTCAAGGACATTTGGTGGGACACTGATTTTAAATGACGAAATGTCACGGGTGTATAAAAACCTAAACTTTTCCACCACAATGTTTGGCGCCACGACTTTTGCCCGGATATGGGCTATGACATCATCTAATGAAGTATTGGGGTCGAGCCGCGAAACAAAAATTTGCTTTTTTGGTGGAATGGCTACAAGAGATCACAATGCGCCAGTCGCAACCGCAGCAACAGCATTTTGCAGTGGAACTGCTGAGGCACATGACGCTTTGAGAGCTCTTCCTGTTAAAATTTTATTTGGAATATCCCTGGGAGAGGATATTCGTCCGGACACATCGGAAACTACAACCGATATCGAGTCAGCTTGCGGGGCACTATTACCAGGGGAAATGTCAATCGTCCTTCTGCAGCTACTTCTGGACTCCTAAATGATATCAGTTGCAGAGCATTTGGAGTTAATGGGAGAAAATTGAATTTTTCATTTTTTGCGTTTATTTCATAATTGACAGAATCTGGTCAGCAAGATAAGTGACATTTATTGGTCACACTTCTTGCGAAACAGAAAATCGTCGTTATCTCTCACAGCTCGTGGATCAACATGCACGGTATTCCAAATTGTTGGAAATATATGTATAATTCCAGAAAATTTCATGCAATTCGTTAGACCAGATTTTGAGAAAATTGAATTTTTCATTTTTTGCATTTAATTTATAATTGTACTAGCTTTTGCCCGCGGCTTCGCACGCGTTAAACTTGTAGTAAAAGAATTTTAATTCTTTCCCTGTACTGTGAAGATTTCCTACTATCTTTGGGATATCTGAATTCATAAACTACATTTTTACTTTTTTTTTTTCATTTTTACTTATTTATTTTTTAGATTTTACCTTTTTATTTTACTTTTACATTTAATATACTACAGGATATCTCTATATACAACGTTCACAGCTTTCTTGTCATTAGACAATACAAACATGTTTTCCTTAGAGATTACTCTTGAAAGAGCGACATACAATTGGCCGTGTGAAAAACACTCAACGCTCAAATCTAAACCCGCAACGTTGAAGGTTTGACCCTGCGATTTATTTATGGTCATTGCAAAACATGTCTTTACCGGAAACTGTAGGCGTTTAAATTGGAACGGTAAGTCCGATGGTATCAGAGGAATTCGTGGAATCAATACAACTTCCCCAGTACCACATCCTGTGAGTATTGTGCACTCTATTATGAAAGTTTTCAGTGATTTTACCAACAAACGCGTACCATTGCAAAGTTTAGGTGGATTCAGGTTTCTTAATAAAATAACAGGACAACCTACTTTTAACAGCATTTTGTGAGGGGGAAGTACAGACGGGTTCAAAGAATTAAGAAATTCTGTAGGAAAATTAACAGCTTCTTCTAAATCGAGAACAGTATCGACCGAGTAGTATATTTGCGTAGGCGCATCAATCTTTGAATGAATCAAGTTTTTTATATTGTCTACTTCTTCGTTAGTTGGAGACAAAATCGCTCTTTCTTTAAACCAAGATATAGTCTTACAACATATGTTATCAACGTCGGGATAGACATTGTCGACCAACTTGGATGTTGTCTTTCAAAACACAAAGGTTTTCTAGGTTTATCTTTCCATCACTTTGTGTTAACTCTCCATTGCCAACTTTTAGCAGCATCTCTGGAAAAAGCCTGTTCCCACGTGAAGTTAACGAAACCCTCATATTAATTTTAAGCTCTAATTTATTGACGTGTGGCCAAAGGTAAGATCGCTTTAGGGAAGCATTTATTTCGTCCGCACGTGTTCCTCGAGTCACAACTGGTAGGATTTGACGAAAGTCTCCTGAGAACAGAATCGTACATCCACCCATAGGTGAATTATTGCTGCGCAAATCGCGTATTGTCCTATCCAGTGCTTCCACAGACGTTTTATTTGACATAGTAGCTTCGTCCCAGACTATTAATGAGCAGTCACGCATCAATTTTCCTGTATTGCTCTGTTTAGAAACACTACAGACGCTGTTATTATCATCGGTGGCGATTTTCAGCGGAAGCTTGAATGGGGTAGCTAGATGGGCTGTTGACGAATAGTGCGTTGCCAGATGCATTTACAATAGCATTAAATTCATAATTGACAGAATCTGGTCAGCAAGATAAGTGACATTTATTGGTCACATTTCTGCGAAATAAAAAATCGTCGTTATCTCTCACAGCTCGTGGCTCAGCATGCACGGTATTCCAAATTGTTGGAAATAACTCAATATATAATCCCTGAAAATTTCATGCAATTCTTTGGACCAGTTCTTGAGAAATTCGCAACGTTCATTATACCCTTGCAGAGGGTACTATAAAATTGGTCAGATGTTTGTAACGCATAGAAATATACATTTCCGACCCCATAAAGTATATATATTCTTGATCAGCATCAATAGCCGAGTCGATTGAGACATGTCAGTCTGTCCGTCTGTCCGTCCGTCCGTCTGTCCGTTTGTCTGTTTAGCCAGTCGTTTTCGAGCTTAAATTTTAAGCTACATGGTTGAAACATGAAAAGTTAAGTTCCTCAATCGATTGAGCAGGTAAAGTTTAAAAATTAGTCGGATCGGATAATTATCACCGGAGTTGTTAACTAAAACGTGGAGGTACCTCGAGTAAAATAGCAGTTTTCTTTGGCAGCAAAGAAACAAAAACAAATTCCAAGCAATCACACACACACATACATATGCAAAAATTGGTCACCACGCGGTGTGTGAGAGAGGCAGAAACATTTGCGTTGTGTACATACATATATGTATGTCGAACTAGCTTAAGTGAGTTAAGTGAGGATGGTGACGTAGTACGTAAAGATCGGTCGCACGATGGTTCGGTGTTTGGTGGGTTCGATTCTCGGTGAATTCGGGAAAATTTTTAGTTGAGTTTTCTCTTCAATTACTCTAAAAATTTAATTTTTAAATTAAATAATAAAACAATGAAGCTGCAAGGGTATACAAACTTCGGCAGAGCCGAAGTTAGCTTCTTTGATATTTTTTTTGCATTAAATTCATAATTGACAGAATCTGGTCAGCAAGATAAGTGACATTTATTGGTTACCCTTCTTGAGAAATAAAAAATTGCCGTTATCTCTCACAGCTCGTGGCTCAACATGCACGGTTTCCCAAATGATTGGAAATGACTCAATATATAATCCCTGAAAATTTCATGCAATTCGTTAGACCAGATTATGAGAAATTTGAATTTTTCATTTTTATACCCTTACAGAGGGTATTATAAAAATTGGTCAGATGTTTGTAACGCATAGAAATATACGTTTCCGACCCCATAAAGTATATATATTCTTGATCAGCATCAATAGCCGAGTCGATTGAGACATGTCCGTCTGTGCGTCTGTCTGTTTAGCCAGACGTTTTCGAGCTTAAATTTTAAGCTACATGGTTGAAACATGAAAAGTTAAGTTCCTCAATCGATTGAGCAGGTAAAGTTTAAAAATTAGTCGGATCGGATAATTATCACCGGAGCTATTAACTAAAACGTGGAGGTACCTCGGGTAAATTAAGCAGTTTTCTTTGGCAGCAAAGAAACAAAAACAAATTCCAAGCAATCACACACACACAAACTTATGCAAAAATTGGTCACCACGCGGTGTGTGAGAGAGACAGACACATTTGCGTTGTGTTGTTGCACAGAACGAAATTTGAAGAGCGAGATGCCATGCGTTTGCTATATGTATATGTATGTATGTCGAACTAGCTTAAGTGAGTTAAGTGAGGATGGTGACGTAGTACATAAAGATCAGTCGCACGATGGTTCGGTGTTTGGTGGATTCGATTCTCGGTGAATTCGGAATAATTTTTAGCTGAGTTTTCACTTCAATTACTTTAAAAATTTTGTTTTTAAATTAAATAATAAAACAATGAAGCTGCAAGGGTATACAAACTTCGGCAGAGCCGAAGTTAGCTTCTTTGATATTTTGTATTAATTTCATAATTGACAGAATCTGGTCAGCAAGATAGGTAACATTTATTGGTCACACTTCTTGCGAAACAAAAAATCGTCGTTATCTCTCACAGATCGTGGCTCAACATGCACGGTGTTCCAAATTGTTGGAAATGACCCAATAAATGTATAATCCCTGAAAATTTCTTGCAATTCGTTAGACCAGTTTTTGAGAAAGTTGATTTTCATTTTTTGTATTAAAATCATAATTGACAGAATCTGGTCAGCAAGATAAGTGACATTTATTGGTCACACTTCTGCGAAATAAAAAATCGTCGTTATCTCTCACAGCTCGTGGCGAAACATGCACGGTACTCCAAATTGTTGGAAATGGCTCAATATATAATCTCTGAAAATTTCATGCAATTCGTTAGAACAGTTTTTGAGAAATTTGAATTTTTAATTTTTTTGCACTAAATTCATAATTGACAGAATCTGGTTAGCAAGATAAGTGACATTTATTGGTCACACTTCTTGCGAAATAAAAAATCGTCGTTATCTCTCGCAGCTCGTGGCTCAACATGCACGGCATTCCAAATGATTGGAAATGACTCAATATATAATCCCTGAAAATTTCATGCAATTCGTTATACCAGATTTTGAGAAATTTGAATTTTTCATTTTTGTATTAAATTCATAATTGACAGAATCTGGTCAGCAAGATAAGTGACATTTATTGGTCACAATTCTTGCAATATAAAAAATCGTCGTTATCTCTCACAGCTCGTGGCTGAACATGCACGGTATTCCAAATTTTTGGAAATGACTCAATATATGTATAATCCCCGAAAATTTCATGCAGTTCGTTAGACTAGTATTTGAGGAATTCGCATTTTTCATTTTTTTGCACTAAATTCATAATTGACAGAATTTGGTAAGCAAGATAAGTGACATTTATTGGTCACACTTCCGCGAAATAAAAAATCGTCGTTATCTCTCACAGCTCGTGGCGAAACATCCACGGTATTCCAAATTGTTGGAAATGGCTCAATATATAATCTCTGAAAATTTCATGCAATTCGTTAGAACAGTTTTTGACAAATTCGCATTTTTCATTTTTTTGCATTTAATTCATAATTGACAGGATCTGGTCAGCAAGATAAGTGACATTTATTGGTCACACTTCTTGCGAAATAAAAATCGTCGTTATCTCTCACAGATCGTGGCTCAACATGCACGGTGTTCCAAATTGTTGGAAATGACTCAATATATGTGTCGGAGTATTCTCAATTACTCCAGTTGAGGTTGAATTATTATTGTCCATTTCTAGCGCAGCGAGTTCCGGACACCTTGGCTTTCTGTTACAGACTGATTACGCAGTCTCAACTGCCTTAGCATTACACCGGACCACACTCGATGACAGTCGGACTGTCATCCCGCTGAAATACACAGTCAGATATTCACTAATACTACAACACCTGCATGACTAAGCAAACTTCTAGGACTCAACAGTCAACGTCAAATTAACATGACAATACTCACTACAAGACTTACATGACCGAAGACACTGTAACTGTACTTAATGTTACCAGCCTAATATTACAACAATGACTTATGAGACTGAAGTAGAGAGGGACAACCGAGTACGGTACGAAAAGGTATGCCAGACAGTGCAATACCCTAATTTATCTCCGACACGGCCATCCTGACTACTACACGTCCTCGTGTCATATTAATCAGGCACCTTGACTTAAAAATTTTCAATTTACATCAAACTTAATTTAATATTCCAACTTTATATTTTTTCTACCAATTGTACTAACAATACCCTTTTACCTCGTATAATCAATGAAATATATCCGATTATAAACATTATCATCACCCAAGAATTCTTTACACCATCAAATGTCCCACACGCCACGACAAAACTTTCATTCTGCGCTTGTGCTTGCATTTTGACCAGTATGTAAAGTGATCAATTCTTCATGGAACACTGTCTCTTTCAACAGTCTACCCTTAACTGGGTTTCTCTTTACTGTCTCTTTCAACAGTTTCACACTGTTGCTCGTGGATCAACATGCACGGTATTCCAAATTGTTGGAAATATATGTATAATTCCAGAAAATTTCATGCAATTCGTTAGACCAGATTTTGAGAAAATTGAATTTTTCATTTTTTGCATTTAATTTATAATTGTACTAGCTTTTGCCCGCGGCTTCGCACGCGTTAAACTTGTAGTAAAAGAATTTTAATTCTTTCCCTGTACTGTGAAGATTTCCTACTATCTTTGGGATATCTGAATTCATAAACTACATTTTTACTTTTTTTTTTCATTTTTACTTATTTAGTTTTTAGATTTTCCCTTTTTATTTTACTTTTACATTTAATATACTACAGGATATCTCTATATACAACGTTCACAGCTTTCTTGTCATTAGACAATACAAACATGTTTTCCTTAGAGATTACTCTTGAAAGAGCGACATACAATTGGCCGTGTGAAAAACACTCAACGCTCAAATCTAAACCCGCAACGTTGAAGGTTTGACCCTGCGATTTATTTATGGTCATTGCAAAACATGTCTTTACTGGAAACTGTAGGCGTTTAAATTGGAACGGTAAATCCGATGGTATCAGAGGAATTCGTGGAATCAATACAACTTCCCCCAGTACCACATCCTGTGAGTATTGTGCACTCTATTATGAAAGTTTTCAGTGATTTTACCAACAAACGCGTACCATTGCAAAGTTTAGGTGGATTCAGGTTTCTTAATAAAATAACAGGACAACCTATTTTAACAGCATTTTGTGAGGGGGGAAGTCCAGACGGGTTCAAAGAATTAAGCAATTCTGTAGGAAAATGAACAGCTTCTTCTAAATCGAGAACAGTATCGACCGAGTAGTATATTTGCGTCGGCGCATCAATCTTTGAATGAATCAAGTTATTTATATTGTCTACTTCTTCGTTAGTTGGAGACAAAATCGCTCTTTCTTTAAACCAAGATATAGTCTTACAACATATGTTATCAATGTCGGGATAGACATTGTCGACCAACTCTTGGATGTTGTCTTTCAAAACACAAAGGTTTTCTAGGTTTATCTTTCCATCACTTTGTGTTAACTCTCCATTGCCAACTTTTAGCAGCATCTCTGGAAAAAGCCTGTTCCCACGTGAAGTTAACGAAACCCTCATATTAATTTTAAGCTCTAATTTATTGACGTGTGGCCAAAGGTAAGATCGCTTTAGGGAAGCATTTATTTCGTCCGCACGTGTTCCTCGAGTCACAACTGGTAGGATTTGACGAAAGTCTCCTGAGAACAGAATCGTACATCCACCCATAGGTGAATTATTGCTGCGCAAATCGCGTATTGTCCTATCCAGTGCTTCCACAGACGTTTTATTTGACATAGTAGCTTCGTCCCAGACTGTTAATGAGCAGTCACGCATCAATTTTCCTGTATTGCTCTGTTTAGAAACACTACAGACGCTGTTATTATCATCGGTGGCGATTTTCAGCGGAAGCTTGAATGGGGTAGCTAGATGGGCTGTTGACGAATAGTGCGTTGCCAGATGCATTTACAATAGCATTAAATTCATAATTGACAGAATCTGGTCAGCAAGATAAGTGACATTTATTGGTCACATTTCTGCGAAATAAAAAAATCGTCGTTATCTCTCACAGCTCGTGGCTCAGCATGCACGGTATTCCAAATTGTTGGAAATAACTCAATATATAATCCCTGAAAATTTCATGCAATTCTTTGGACCAGTTCTTGAGAAATTCGCAACGTTCATTATACCCTTGCAGAGGGTACTATAAAATTGGTCAGATGTTTGTAACGCATAGAAATATACATTTCCGACCCCATAAAGTATATATATCCGTCTGTCCGTCTGTCCGTTTGTCTGTTTAGCCAGACGTTTTCGAGCTTAAATTTTAAGCTACATGGTTGAAACATGAAAAGTTAAGTTCCTCAATCGATTGAGCAGGTAAAGTTTAAAAATTAGTCGGATCGGATAATTATCACCGGAGCTATTAACTAAAACGTGGAGGTACTCGAGTAAATTAAGCAGTTTTCTTTGGCAGCAAAGAAACAAAAACAAATTCCAAGCAATCACACACACACAAACTTATGCAAAAATTGGTCACCACGCGGTGTGTGAGAGAGACAGACACATTTGCGTTGTGTTGTTGCACAGAACGAAATTTGAAGAGCGAGATGCCATGCGTTTGCTATATGTATATGTATGTATGTCGAACTAGCTTAAGTGAGTTAAGTGAGGATGGTGACGTAGTACGTAAAGATCAGTCGCACGATGGTTCGGTGTTTGGTGGATTCGATTCTCGGTGAATTCGGAATAATTTTTAGCTGATCATAATTGACAGAATCTGGTCAGCAAGATAAGTGACATTTATTGGTCACACTTCTGCGAAATAAAAAATCGTCGTTATCTCTCACAGCTCGTGGCGAAACATGCACGGTACTCCAAATTGTTGGAAATGGCTCAATATATAATCTCTGAAAATTTCATGCAATTCGTTAGAACAGTTTTTGAGAAATTTGAATTTTTAATTTTTTTGCACTAAATTCATAATTGACAGAATCTGGTTAGCAAGATAAGTGACATTTATTGGTCACACTTCTTGCGAAATAAAAAATCGTCGTTATCTCTCACAGCTCGTGGCTGAACATGCACGGTATTCCAAATTTTTGGAAATGACTCAATATATGTCTAATCCCTGAAAATTTCATGCAGTTCGTTAGACTAGTATTTGAGGAATTCGCATTTTTTCTTTTTTTTTGCACTAAATTCATAATTGACAGAATCTGGTTAGCAAGATAAGTGACATTTATTGGTCACACTTCTTGCGAAATAAAAAATCGTCGTTATCTCTCACAGCTCGTGGCTCAACATGCACGGCATTCCAAATGATTGGAAATGACTCAATATATAATCCCTGAAAATTTCATGCAATTCGTTATACCAGATTTTGAGAAATTTGAATTTTTCATTTTTGTATTAAATTCATAATTGACAGAATCTGGTCAGCAAGATAAGTGACATTTATTGGTCACAATTCTTGCGAAATAAAAAATCGTCGTTTTCTCTCTCAGCTCGTGGGTGAACATGCACGGTATTCCAAATTTTTGGAAATGACTCAATATATGTATAATCCCTGAAAATTTCATGCAGTTCGTTAGACTAGTATTTGAGGAATTCGCATTTTTCATTTTTTTGCACTAAATTCATAATTGACAGAATTTGGTAAGCAAGATAAGTGACATTTATTGGACACACTTCCGCGAAATAAAAAATCGTCGTTATCTCTCACAGCTCGTGGCGAAACATCCACGGTATTCCAAATTGTTGGAAATGGCTCAATATATAATCTCTGAAAATTTCATGCAATTCGTTAGAACAGTTTTTGACAAATTCGCATTTTTCATTTTTTTGCATTTAATTCATAATTGACAGGATCTGGTCAGCAAGATAAGTGACATTTATTGGTCACACTTCTTGCGAAATAAAAAATCGTCGTTATCTCTCACAGATCGTGGCTCAACATGCACGGTGTTCCAAATTGTTGGAAATGACTCAATATATGTGTCGGAGTATTCTCAATTACTCCGGTTGAGGTTGAATTATTATTGTCCATTTCTAGCGCAGCGAGTTCGGACACCTTGGCTTTCTGTTGCAGACTGATTACGCAGTCTCAACTGCCTTAGCATTACACCGGACCACACTCGATGACAGTCGGACTGTCATCCCGCTGAAATACACAGTCAGATATTCACTAATACTACAACACCTGCATGACTAAGCAAACTTCTAGGACTCAACAGTCAACGTCAAATTAACATGACAATACTCACTACAAGACTTACATGACCGAAGACACTGTAACTGTACTTAATGTTACCAGCCTAATATTACAACAATGACTTATGAGACTGAAGTAGAGAGGGACAACCGAGTACGGTACGAAAAGGTATGCCAGACAGTGCAATACCCTAATTTATCTCCGACACGGCCATCCTGACTACTACACGTCCTCGTGTCATATTAATCAGGCACCTTGACTTAAAAATTTTCAATTTACATCAAACTTAATTTAATATTCCAACTTTATATTTTTTCTACCAATTGTACTAACAATACCCTTTTACCTCGTATAATCAATGAAATATATCCGATTATAAACATTATCATCACCCAAGAATTCTTTACACCATCAAATGTCCCACACGCCACGACAAAACTTTCATTCTGCGCTTGTGCTTGCATTTTGACCAGTATGTAAAGTGATCAATTCTTCATGGAACACTGTCTCTTTCAACAGTCTACCCTTAACTGGGTTTCTCTTTACTGTCTCTTTCAACAGTTTCACACCCACTGGTGTTCTCTTTACTGTCTCTTTCAACAGTTTCACACCCACTGGTGTTCTCTTTACTATCTCTTTCAACAGTTTCACACCCACTGGTGTTCTCTCTTTACTATCTCTTTCAACAGTTTCACACCCACTGGTGTTCTCTCTTTACTGTCTCTTTCAACAGTTTCACACCCACTGGTGTTCTCTCTTTACTGTCTCTTTTAACAGTTTCACACCCACTGGTGTTCTCTCTTTACTGTCTTTTTCAACAGTTTCACACCCACTGGTGTTCTCTCTTTACTGTCTCTTTCAACAGTTTCAAACCCACTGGTGTTCTCTTTACTCTCTCTTTCAACAGTTTCACACCCACTGGTGTTCTCTCTTTACTGTCTCTTTCAACAGTATCATCAGATGAATCACACTCAATTCCGTCGATATCCAGCTCGCTTGGTTCCTGCCCATCTGGCATTCTTCGTAAAATATCATGTGAATATTAGAAATGTAGAAATTGCCTTCTTAAACGTTACAAGCTATTCTTAATCAAAGCATAGTCTCACTGAACTCACTGAACTTGACTACCTTTTCTTTGTTTTTCTCAAATCTAGACTTAGATTTATTTTTCTTCATCTAGGTTTACTTCAGTTTCGTTACCGTTCTATTAAAAGTTCAAAAGGGACTTGCCTTAGTAATTTTGTTGTTAAATTATTAAAGTCAGCAAACGTTAAAAGTTTTGTTTTTTAATAATTAAAAACCGTCAATTGATATAATAGCCGAATATTCTTGTGCTAAATCTCACGTCCAATTACAATGCTAATCTTAATATTATCGTCTCGTACCACATGTAAAAATATTTCGAGACAATTTTCATTAATTAAGACATTAGTTATAATTTGAATAGAGCAAACAATACTGCCAATATCAAGCCTTCATAGCGAAACAATATTATTAATTCTGTTTCAGTATTCGGTCCCTTAATCGAAAATAGTCGGAAATTTCTCACCTCGTTGCACCATGATTACTTTGGGTTCATTGATTACTCATAGCTCCACTCGCGTATCTTTAATTCTGCATCATCACCGGTTGAATTGTTAGGGCATCGGGTAGAGATGTGGCCCTGCTCATGACATCGATAACACGTTACAGTTTTTGTTCGCTGCGACAACGTTCGACGATCATCTCCAGATGTCGATGGGTTCTTCATTCTGCATTCCGCCTTGCTGTACCCAAGCTTTCCACAAGAATAGCATTTGATAGGCTCCATCTTAGCACGTTTGGCATTTGAATTTTCGTCTGGTAAATTTGGTCGTCTTTTTCCGAATGAGAAAACTTGTAATTCGGACTGCAAATCTCGCCTGCCAGTAATGTTGCCAGTGTAAGCCAGTCGTTGCAGTCTGTCATCATAGCTTGCTAAATGCCCAAGCACTACCGACGCAGCAATTTCCTCGTGGCTCATGTTACGCCATTTTGTCATCAGTGACGTCATTTGCAGACCCGTATTTGGACGACCGTTCAGCAAGTTTAAAATTGTTGCCGCCGGTGTCTCAGTTGATTCGTACCTCTGCTCGAAAAGCTGTCTGAATTGTTGCCACGTGATGCCTGGGTAACAGATCTGGGATAACCACTGCGACGCGTTCCCTTCCAGAGATTTCGACAACGCCAAGATTAACGCGCTGCCTTGTAGCGGTGTTTCGTTTAAAATTATGTCCACCGTAGCACACCACTGCAAAGCGTCAGCACCAGCCAATTCCGAGTTAAATTTCGGCAGGGCCGGGTCGCCATTTTGTCGAGGCTCACTGGACGACACTTGCAAAGTTTTTGCCAGCTCCAAGAAGTTTCGATTCTGCTGCTCCAATAGAAAAAGAAATTGTTCCTCCATAATTGTTGGCCTGGAGTTAGATCCCAATTCTGACGTCGGAGTATTCTCAATTACTCCGGTTGAGGTTGAATTATTATTGTCCATTTCTAGCGCAGCGAGTTCCGGACACCTTGGCTTTCTGTTGCAGACTGATTACGCAGTCTCAACTGCCTTAGCATTACACCGGACCACACTCGATGACAGTCGGACTGTCATCCCGCTGAAATACACAGTCAGATATTCACTAATACTACAACACCTGCATGACCAAGCAAACTTCTAGGACTCAACAGTCAACGTCAAATTAACATGACAATACTCACTACAAGACTTACATGACCGAAGACACTGTAACTGTACTTAATGATACCAGCCTAATATTACAAGAATGACGTATGAGACTGAAGTAGAGAGGGACAACCGAGTACGATACGAAAAGGTATGCCAGACAGTGCAATACCCTAATTTATCTCCGACATATGTATGATCCCTGAAAATTTCATGCAATTCGTTAGAACAGTTTTTGAGAAAATTGAATTTTTAATTTTTTGTATTAAATTCATAATTGACAGAATCTGGTCAGCAAGATAAGTGACATTTATTGGTCAAATTTCTTGCGAAATAAAAAATGGTCTTTAACTCGCACAGCTCGTGGCTCAACATGCACGGTATTCCAAATTTTGTGGAAATGACTTAATATATAATCCCTGAAAATTTCATGCAGTTCGTTAGACTAGTATTTGGGAAATTCGCATTTTTCATTTTTTTGCACTAAATTCATAATTGAAAGAATCTAGTTAGCAAGATAAGTGACATTTATTGGTCACATTTCTTGCGAAATAAAAAATCGTCGTTATGTCTCACATCTCGAGGCGAAACATGCACGGTATTCCAAATTGTTGGAAATGGCTCAATATATAATCTCTGAAAATTTCATGCAATTCTTTAGACCAGATTTTGAGAAAATTGAATTTTTAATTTTTTGCATTTAATTCATAATTGACAGAATCTGGTCTGCAAGTTAAGTGACATTTATTGGTCACATTTTTTGCGAAATAAAAAATCGTCATTATCTCTCACAGCTCGTGGCTCAACATGCACGGTGTTCCAAATTGTTGGAAATGACTAAATATATGTATGTATAATCCCTGAAAATTTTATGCAGTTCGTTAGACTAGAATTTGAGAAATTCGCATTTTTCATTTTTATGCATTTAATTCATAATTGACAGAATCTGGTCAGCAAGATAAGTGACATTTATTGGTCACACTTCTTGCGAAATAAAAAATCTTCGTTATCTCTCACAGATCGTGGCTCAATATGCACGATGTTCCAAATTGTTGGAAATGACTCAATATATGTATAATCCCTGAAAATTACATGCAATTCGTTAGACCAGATTTTGAGAAAATTGAATTTTTCACTTTTTGCATTTAATTCATAATTGACAGAATCTGGTCTGCAAGATAAGTGACATTTATTGGTCACACTTCTTGCGAAATAAAAAATCGTCATTATCGTGGCGAAACATGCACGGTGTTCCAAATTGTTGAGAATGACTAAATATATGTATGTATAATCCCAGAAAATTTCATGCAGTTCGTTAGACTAGTATTTCAGAAATTCGCATTTTTAATTTTTTTGCATTTAATTCATAATTGACAGAATCTGGTCAGCAAGATAAGTGACATTTATTGGTCACACTTCTTGCGAAATAAAAAATCGTCGTTATCTCTCACAGCTCGTGGCGAAACATGCACGGTATTCCAAATTGTTGGAAATGGCTCAATATATAATCTCTCAAAATTTCATGCAATTCGTTAGAACAGTTTTTGAGAAATTCGCATTTTTCATTTTTTTGCATTTAATTCATAATTGACAGAATCTGGTCCGCAAGATAAGTGACATTTATTGGTCACACTTCTTGCGAAATAAAAAATCTTCGTTATCTCTCACAGATCGTGGCTTAATATGCACGGTGTTCCAAATTGTTGGAAATGACTCAATATATGTATAATCCCTGAAAATTTCATGCAATTCGTTAGACCAGTTTTTGAGAAAATTGAATTTTTAATTTTTTGTATTAATTTCATAATTGACAGAATCTGGTCAGCAAGATAAGTGACATTTATTGGTCACACTTCTGCGAAATAAAAAATCGTCGTTATCTCTCACAGCTCGTGGCGAAACATGCACGGTATTCCAAATTGTTGGAAATGGCTCAATATATAATCTCTCAAAATTTCATGCAATTCGTTAGAACAGTTTTTGAGAAATTCGCATTTTTCATTTTTTTGCATTTAATTCATAATTGACAGAATCTGGTCCGCAAGATAAGTGACATTTATTGGTCACACTTCTGCGAAATAAAAAATCGTCGTTATCTCTCACAGCTCGTGGCTAAACATGCACGGTATTCCAAATTGTTGGAAATGACTCAATATATGTATAATCCCTGAAAATTTCATGCAATTCGTTAGACCAGTTTTTGAGAAAATTGAATTTTTAATTTTTTGTATTAATTTCATAATTGACAGAATCTGGTCAGCAAGATAAGTGACATTTATTGGTCACACTTCTGCGAAATAAAAAATCGTCATTATCGTGACGAAACATGCACGGTGTTCCAAATTGTTGGAAATGACTCAATATATGTATAATCCCTGAAAATTTCATGCAATTCTTTATACCAGATATTGAGAAAATTGAATTTTTCATTTTTTTGCATTTAATTCATAATTGACAGAATCTGGTCTGCAAGATAAGTGACATTTATTGGTCACGTTTCTTGCGAAATAAAAAATCGTCATTATCTCTCACAGCTCGTGGCTCAACATGCACGGTGTTCCAAATTGTTGGAAATGACTCAATATATGTAAAATCCCTGAAAATTTCATGCAATTCGTTATACCAGTCTTTGAGAAAATTGAATTTTTCATTTTTTGTATTAAATTCATAATTGACAGAATCTGGTCAGCAAGATAAGTGACATTTATTGGTCACACTTCTTGCGAAATAAAAAATCGTCGTTATCTCTCACAGCTCGTGGCTCAACATGCACGGTGTTCCAAATTGTTGGAAATGACTCAATATATGTAAAATCCCTGAAAATTTCATGCAATTCGTTAGACCAGTTTTTGAGAAAATTGAATTTTTCATTTTTTGTATTAAATTCATAATTGACAGAATTTGGTAAGCAAGATAAGTGACATTTATTGGTCACACTTCTGCGAAATAAAAAATCGTCATTATCGTGACGAAACATGCACGGTGTTCCAAATTGTTGGAAATGACTCAATATATGTATAATCCCTGAAAATTTCATGCAATTCTTTATACCAGATATTGAGAAAATTGAATTTTTCATTTTTTGCATTTAATTCATAATTGACAGAATCTGGTCTGCAAGATAAGTGACATTTATTGGTCACGTTTCTTGCGAAATAAAAAATCGTCATTATCTCTCACAGCTCGTGGCTCAACATGCACGGTATTCCAAATTGTTGGAAATGGCTCAATATATAATCTCTGAAAATTTCATGCAACTCGTTAGAACAGTTTTTGAGAAATTCGCATTTAATTCATAATTGACAGAATCTGGTCAGCAAGATAAGTGACATTTATTGGTCACACTTCTTGCGAAATAAAAAATCGTCGTTATCTCTCACAGCTCGTGGCTCAACATGCACGGTGTTCCAAATTGTTGGAAATGACTCAATATATGTAAAATCCCTGAAAATTTCATGCAATTCGTTAGACCAGTTTTTGAGAAAATTGAATTTTTCATTTTTTGTATTAAATTCATAATTGACAGAATTTGGTAAGCAAGATAAGTGACATTTATTGGTCACACTTCTGCGAAATAAAAAATCGTCATTATCGTGACGAAACATGCACGGTGTTCCAAATTGTTGGAAATGACTCAATATATGTATAATCCCTGAAAATTTCATGCAATTCTTTATACCAGATATTGAGAAAATTGAATTTTTCATTTTTTGCATTTAATTCATAATTGACAGAATCTGGTCTGCAAGATAAGTGACATTTATTGGTCACGTTTCTTGCGAAATAAAAAATCGTCATTATCTCTCACAGCTCGTGGCTCAACATGCACGGTGTTCCAAATTGTTGGAAATGACTCAATATATGTAAAATCCCTGAAAATTTCATGCAATTCGTTATACCAGTCTTTGAGAAAATTGAATTTTTCATTTTTTGTATTAAATTCATAATTGACAGAATCTGGTCAGCAAGATAAGTGACATTTATTGGTCACACTTCTTGCGAAATAAAAAATCGTCGTTATCTCTCACAGCTCGTGGCTCAACATGCACGGTGTTCCAAATTGTTGGAAATGACTCAATATATGTATAATCCCTGAAAATTTCATCCAATTCGTTAGACCAGTTTTTGAGAAAATTGATTTTCATTTTTTGTATTAAATTCACACTTGACAGAATCTGGTCAGCAAGATAAGTGACATTTATTGGTCACACTTCTTGCGATATACAAAATTGTCGTTATCTCTCACAGCTCGTGTCTTAACATGCACGGATAAGTGACATTTATTGGTCACACTTTTTGAGAAATTTGAATTTTTCATTTTTTGCATTAAATTCATAATTGACAGAATTTGGTCATCAAGATAAGTGACATTTATTGGTCACACTTCTGCGAAATAAAAAATCGTCGTTATCTCTCACAGATCGTGGCTCAACATGCACGGTGTTCCAAATTGTTGGAAATGACTCAATATATGTATAATCCCTGAAAATTTCATGCAATTCGTTAGACCAGTTTTGGAGAAAATTGAATTTTTAATTTTTTGTGTTAATTTCATAATTGACAGAATCTGGTCAGCAAGATAAGTGAAATTTATTAGTCACACTTCTGCGAAATAAAAAATCGTCGTTATCTCTCACAGCTCGTGGCGAAACATGCACGGTATTCCAAATTGTTGGAAATGGCTCAATATATGTATAATCCCTAAAAATTTCATGCAATTCTTTAGACCAGATTTTGAGAAATTCGCATTTTTCGTTTCTTGCGAAATAAAAAATCGTCATTATCTCTCACAGCTCGTGGCTCAACATGCACGGTGTTCCAAATTGTTAGAAATGAATCAATATATGTATAATCCCTGAAAATTTCATGCAATTCGTTATACCAGTCTTTGAGAAAATTGAATTTTTCATTTTTCGTATTAAATTCATAATTGACAGAATCTGGTCAGCAAGATAAGTGACATTCATTGGTCACACTTCTGCGAAATAAAAAATCGTCGTTATCTCTCACAGCTCGTGGCGAAACATGCACGGTATTCCAAATTGTTGGAAATGGCTCAATATATGTATAATCCCTGAAAATTTCATGCAATTCGTTAGACCAGTTTTTGAGAAAATTGAATTTTTCATTTTTTGCATTTAATTCATAATTGACAGAATCTGGTCAGCAAGATAAGTGACATTTATTGGTCACATTTCTTGCGAAATAAAAATGGTCATTATCTCTCACAGCTCGTGGCTCAACATGCACGGTGTTCCAAATTGTTGGAAATGACTAAATTGTAATGTGGTATTTATTTTCTGAAAAATATATTATTTAATAACGATGGCAAAAGAACTGCCGTGGGTTAGGAAATAGCCAGCTTTGGTCTTTAGGCCAAGTCCAGTGTAGTGTTCACCTCCGCGGTACGGAGACCATACATACGTTTGAAGTTTTGGCGCACAAAGCAGCCGAACTGCCGATGATTATAGGCACTGATCTCTTGTATAAAATTAATATTAGACTTTGTAAACTGAAAGAAACGAAATATGAGAAAGAATCTATGTTACTTATGAATAAACCCACTGAATGTAGAAATATGAAACTCACTGATGTTCTGAAGTCCTTTGACATATTGAGGGAAGAGAGAGTGATACTGCCGTATGATAGGAATGAGATTGTATCTGCCGAATTGTTGTCTGATTCTCCGCTTCCGAAAACTTCTGCTGTACCTCCGGAAACACTGGATGAGGCACTAATGGCTATAAATGCTATTGAGGTCCCTGCTGTCAATGATTTAGAGTTTGATATAGAGCCCACTTTACGGGAAGAGCGAAGCCGCACACTTAAGGTCTATTATTTCCACTGCATATGTACAGGTTGCCCCTGAGTTAGTCAAGCCCGTGAATTATGAGATGAAAATAGAACCGACAAGCCAAACTCCCATTTTCTGCCGTCCCCGCCGTCTGTCGCACCACGAACGCATCGAGGTGCGGGAGATCTGTGATGATCTCTTGAAAGCTGGCATTAATCGCCATAGTAGTTCCCCCTTACGCTGCCGCGATTGTCCCAGTACGTAAAAAGGACAACACCCTGAGGATGTGCGTAGATTACCGCCCGTTGAACAAACTTACTGTTCGGGATCATTTTCCGATTCTCCTGTTAGACGATTGCATCGAACATCTGGGTGGTAAATCATTCTTCACTGTCTTGGACTTGAAGAATGGATTCCACCATGTGAAAATGCATCCGGATTCAATCAGATATACCGCCTTTGTAACCCCTGATGGCCAGTTTGAATATGTACGCATGCCCTTCGGACTCTGTAATGGCCCTTCCGTGTTTGCTAGATTTGTCTATTTTGTCATTAAGAAATTTATAAACCAAGGTCAACTTGTGATATACATGGATGACATCCTGGTTGCATCGCATGATTTCGAGACCCATCTGGAGGAGCTGAAGGAAATACTGTATACGTTATGCCTCAAGGTGGCCAAATGCCGTTTTGCGTATAGGGGAACTAGAGTACTTGGGTTACTTAGCCAATTCTGCCGGTATCACGCCCAAACCAGCAAGCAAGGAATTAGAGCGCTGCTTAGGTTTATTTTCATACTTCCGCCGATTTGTACTTGGTTTCGCCAAGATTGCGTATCCGATGTCCCGATTGTTAAGAAAAAATACCCCTTACGTCTTCTCCGAGGAATGCCTCGAATCCTTTCGAACTCTGAAGTCGAAACTGATGGAATCACCCGTGTTATCGATCTACAACCCGAAGTCTGAAACAGAGTTACACTGCGACGCTAGCTCAACTGGTTTCGGAGCAGTGCTCCTTCAGAAACAAACCGACGATAAATTGCACCCAGTGTTCTATTTCTCTAAGATAGCCTCCGCTGTCGAATCGAAACTACACAGTTATGAACTGGAGACGTTAGCTATCGTGTATGCCTTGAAACGTTTTGAGACGTACCTTAAGTTTATTCCGTTCAAAATCGTGACGGATTGTAATTCCCTGGCGCTGACACTGAGAAATGGTGGGCATTCCGCGAAAATTGCCCGCTGGGCCCTGCTGTTAGAAAATTACAACTACACAATTGTACACCGCTCGGGGGTTAGCATGCCCCATGCCGATGCTTTAAGTAGAATAGAAGCCGCCGCATACGTTGATGATTTAAACCTCGACTTCTAACTGCAGTTAACTCAGAACCGCGACCCCGAGATTGTAAAACTACGAAATGATTTAGAGAAACATGAAATAGCAGATTTCGAACTGCGTGACGGAGTAGTGTACCGTCTGTCCCCGACGAGTGTACCCCAACTTTATGTCCCTTCCGAAATGATAAATCATGTCATACGAATAGTGCATGAGAAGCTTGGCCATATGGCCACTGAGAAGTGTTGTGCACAAATCAAGAAGCACTACTGGTTTCCGTGTATGAAGTCTTACGTCAACAATTACATTAAAAACTGCCTCAAGTGTATTTATTATTCCGCTTCCGCTCTAAGAAAAAATATATGACCGCGGTACCTGCTTTACTTCTTCCGATAATATAATTCAATAATATAATTCATCTGCAGAATGCCACTGCCTCACCCCGGGCCAACGGCCAAGTCGAGCGAGTGAACCGTGTTTTGGGCCCTATGTTAGGTAAACTGACGGAACCGGTGGACCACGTGGATTGGGTCCAACAACTGCCGAACATAGAGTTTGCATTGAATAACTCTGTCCATTCCACAACAAAATTTGCCGCTTCCGTACTCCTATTCGGGGTGGAACAACTAGGTGTTGTAGTCGATGAACTAACCGAACGGTTAGGTGAGAGGACGGCAGAGGTAGATGCCTCAGAGCTTGAGGATCTGCTGTTGCAATTGTAGCAACTCATGTTGTTTTCGTAGCGTCGTCAGTTGCTCGTCCAGACTGGGCGTGGCGGAAGCAGCCGGTGTGATAGCGGCAGCGGCAGGGCCAGTGACGGATGCGGCCCGCGGGACAGCACCCGCATAGCAGACATGTATGCGGCGGACACTCTATCAGCTGGTACAGCAGGGGCGGGCACAGCAGAGGCGAGCACAGCAGAGGCGAGCACAGCAGAGGCGGGCACAGCAGAGGCGAATGCGGCAGCGGCGGGCACAGCAGAGGCGGGTGCAGCGGTGGATGCGGCGGCGGGTACAGCAGTGGATGCGTCGGGTACAGCAGAGATGTGTGCAGCGGTGGATGCGGCGGCGGGTACAGCAGTGGATGCGGCGGGTACAGCAGAGGCGGGTGCAGCGGTGGATGCGACGGCGGGTACAGCAGCGGCGGGTGCAGCGGTGGATGCGGTGGCAGGTACAGCAGTGGATGCGGCGGGTACAGCAGAGGCGGGTGCAGCGGTGGATGCGGCGGCGGCTACAGCAGTGGATGCGGCGGGTATAGCATTGGATGCGGCGGGTACAGCAGTGGTGGGCACGGCGGCCACATGTACCGCAGCGGCAGGCACAGCGGTGGGTACGACAAGCTGCAAGGGTATACAAACTTCGGCAGAGCCGAAGTTAGCTTCTTTGATATTTTTTTGCATTAAATTCATAATTGACAGAATCTGGTCAGCAAGATAAGTGACATTTATTGGTTACCCTTCTTGAGAAATAAAAAATTGCCGTTATCTCTCACAGCTCGTGGCTCAACATGCACGGTTTCCCAAATGATTGGAAATGACTCAATATATAATCCCTGAAAATTTCATGCAATTCGTTAGACCAGATTATGAGAAATTTGAATTTTTCATTTTTATACCCTTACAGAGGGTATTATAAAATTGGTCAGATGTTTGTAACGCATAGAAATATACGTTTCCGACCCCATAAAGTATATATATTCTTGATCAGCATCAATAGCCGAGTCGATTGAGACATGTCCGTCTGTGCGTCTGTCTGTTTAGCCAGACGTTTTCGAGCTTAAATTTTAAGCTACATGGTTGAAACATGAAAAGTTAAGTTCCTCAATCGATTGAGCAGGTAAAGTTTAAAAATTAGTCGGATCGGATAATTGTCACCGGAGCTATTAACTAAAACGTGGAGGTACCTCGAGTAAATTAAGCAGTTTTCTTTGGCAGCAAAGAAACAAAAACAAATTCCAAGCAATCACACACACACAAACTTATGCAAAAATTGGTCACCACGCGGTGTGTGAGAGAGACAGACACATTTGCGTTGTGTTGTTGCACAGAACGAAATTTGAAGAGCGAGATGCCATGCGTTTGCTATATGTATATGTATGTATGTCGAACTAGCTTAAGTGAGTTAAGTGAGGATGGTGACGTAGTACGTAAAGATCAGTCGCACGATGGTTCGGTGTTTGGTGGATTCGATTCTCGGTGAATTCGGAATAATTTTTAGCTGAGTTTTCACTTCAATTACTTTAAAAATTTTGTTTTTAAATTAAATAATAAAACAATGAAGCTGCAAGGGTATACAAACTTCGGCAGAGCCGAAGTTAGCTTCTTTGATATTTTGTATTAATTTCATAATTGACAGAATCTGGTCAGCAAGATAGGTAACATTTATTGGTCACACTTCTTGCGAAACAAAAAATCGTCGTTATCTCTCACAGATCGTGGCTCAACATGCACGGTGTTCCAAATTGTTGGAAATGACCCAATAAATGTATAATCCCTGAAAATTTCTTGCAATTCGTTAGACCAGTTTTTGAGAAAATTGATTTTCATTTTTTGTATTAAAATCATAATTGACAGAATCTGGTCAGCAAGATAAGTGACATTTATTGGTCACACTTCTGCGAAATAAAAAATCGTCGTTATCTCTCACAGCTCGTGGCGAAACATGCACGGTACTCCAAATTGTTGGAAATGGCTCAATATATAATCTCTGAAAATTTCATGCAATTCGTTAGAACAGTTTTTGAGAAATTTGAATTTTTAATTTTTTTTTTTGCACTAAATTCATAATTGACAGAATCTGGTTAGCAAGATAAGTGACATTTATTGGTCACACTTCTTGCGAAATAAAAAATCGTCGTTATCTCTCGCAGCTCGTGGCTCAACATGCACGGCATTCCAAATGATTGGAAATGACTCAATATATAATCCCTGAAAATTTCATGCAATTCGTTATACCAGATTTTGAGAAATTTGAATTTCTCATTTTTGTATTAAATTCATAATTGACAGAATCTGGTCAGCAAGATAAGTGACATTTATTGGTCACAATTCTTGCAAAATAAAAAATCGTCGTTATCTCTCACAGCTCGTGGCTGAACATGCACGGTATTCCAAATTTTTGGAAATGACTCAATATATGTATAATCCCTGAAAATTTCATGCAGTTCGTTAGACTAGTATTTGAGGAATTCGCATTTTCATTTTTTTTGCACTAAATTCATAATTGACAGAATTTGGTAAGCAAGATAAGTGACATTTATTGGTCACACTTCCGCGAAATAAAAAATCGTCGTTATCTCTCACAGCTCGTGGCGAAACATCCACGGTATTCCAAATTGTTGGAAATGGCTCAATATATAATCTCTGAAAATTTCATGCAATTCGTTAGAACAGTTTTTGACAAATTCGCATTTTTCATTTTTTTGCATTTAATTCATAATTGACAGGATCTGGTCAGCAAGATAAGTGACATTTATTGGTCACACTTCTTGCGAAATAAAAAATCGTCGTTATCTCTCACAGATCGTGGCTCAACATGCACGGTGTTCCAAATTGTTGGAAATGACTCAATATATGTGTCGGAGTATTCTCAATTACTCCGGTTGAGGTTGAATTATTATTGTCCATTTCTAGCGCAGCGAGTTCCGGACACCTTGGCTTTCTGTTGCAGACTGATTACGCAGTCTCAACTGCCTTAGCATTACACCGGACCACACTCGATGACAGTCGGACTGTCATCCCGCTGAAATACACAGTCAGATATTCACTAATACTACAACACCTGCATGACTAAGCAAACTTCTAGGACTCAACAGTCAACGTCAAATTAACATGACAATACTCACTACAAGACTTACATGACCGAAGACACTGTAACTGTACTTAATGTTACCAGCCTAATATTACAACAATGACTTATGAGACTGAAGTAGAGAGGGACAACCGAGTACGGTACGAAAAGGTATGCCAGACAGTGCAATACCCTAATTTATCTCCGACACGGCCATCCTGACTACTACACGTCCTCGTGTCATATTAATCAGGCACCTTGACTTAAAAATTTTCAATTTACATCAAACTTAATTTAATATTCCAACTTTATATTTTTCTACCAATTGTACTAACAATACCCTTTTACCTCGTATAATCAATGAAATATATCCGATTATAAACATTATCATCACCCAAGAATTCTTTACACCATCAAATGTCCCACACGACACGACAAAACTTTCATTCTGCGCTTGTGCTTGCATTTTGACCAGTATGTAAAGTGATCAATTCTTCATGGAACACTGTCTCTTTCAACAGTCTACCCTTAACTGGGTTTCTCTTTACTGTCTCTTTCAACAGTTTCACACCCACTGGTGTTCTCTTTACTGTCTCTTTCAACAGTTTCGCACTGTTGCTCGTGGATCAACATGCACGGTATTCCAAATTGTTGGAAATATATGTATAATTCCAGAAAATTTCATGCAATTCGTTAGACCAGATTTTGAGAAAATTGAATTTTTCATTTTTTGCATTTAATTTATAATTGTACTAGCTTTTGCCCGCGGCTTCGCACGCGTTAAACTTGTAGTAAAAAGAATTTTAATTCTTTCCCTGTACTGTGAAGATTTCCTACTATCTTTGGGATATCTGAATTCATAAACTACATTTTTACTTTTTTTTTCATTTTTACTTATTTATTTTTTAGATTTTACCTTTTTATTTTACTTTTACATTTAATATACTACAGGATATCTCTATATACAACGTTCACAGCTTTCTTGTCATTAGACAATACAAACATGTTTTCCTTAGAGATTACTCTTGAAAGAGCGACATACAATTGGCCGTGTGAAAAACACTCAACGCTCAAATCTAAACCCGCAACGTTGAAGGTTTGACCCTGCGATTTATTTATGGTCATTGCAAAACATGTCTTTACCGGAAACTGTAGGCGTTTAAATTGGAACGGTAAATCCGATGGTATCAGAGGAATTCGTGGAATCAATACAACTTCCCCAGTACCACATCCTGTGAGTATTGTGCACTCTATTATGAAAGTTTTCAGTGATTTTACCAACAAACGCGTACCATTGCAAAGTTTAGGTGGATTCAGGTTTCTTAATAAAATAACAAGACAACCTATTTTAACAGCATTTTGTGAGGGGGAAGTCCAGACGGGTTCAAAGAATTAAGCAATTCTGTAGGAAAATGAACAGCTTCTTCTAAATCGAGAACAGTATCGACCGAGTAGTATATTTGCGTCGGCGCATCAATCTTTGAATGAATCAAGTTATTTATATTGTCTACTTCTTCGTTAGTTGGAGACAAAATCGCTCTTTCTTTAAACCAAGATATAGTCTTACAACATATGTTATCAATGTCGGGATAGACATTGTCGACCAACTCTTGGATGTTGTCTTTCAAAACACAAAGGTTTTCTAGGTTTATCTTTCCATCACTTTGTGTTAACTCTCCATTGCCAACTTTTAGCAGCATCTCTGGAAAAAGCCTGTTCCCACGTGAAGTTAACGAAACCCTCATATTAATTTTAAGCTCTAATTTATTGACGTGTGGCCAAAGGTAAGATCGCTTTAGGGAAGCATTTATTTCGTCCGCACGTGTTCCTCGAGTCACAACTGGTAGGATTTGACGAAAGTCTCCTGAGAACAGAATCGTACATCCACCCATAGGTGAATTATTGCTGCGCAAATCGCGTATTGTCCTATCCAGTGCTTCCACAGACGTTTTATTTGACATAGTAGCTTCGTCCCAGACTATTAATGAGCAGTCACGCATCAATTTTCCTGTATTGCTCTGTTTAGAAACACTACAGACGCTGTTATTATCATCGGTGGCGATTTTCAGCGGAAGCTTGAATGGGGTAGCTAGATGGGCTGTTGACGAATAGTGCGTTGCCAGATGCATTTACAATAGCATTAAATTCATAATTGACAGAATCTGGTCAGCAAGATAAGTGACATTTATTGGTCACATTTCTGCGAAATAAAAAATCGTCGTTATCTCTCACAGCTCGTGGCTCAGCATGCACGGTATTCCAAATTGTTGGAAATAACTCAATATATAATCCCTGAAAATTTCATGCAATTCTTTGGACCAGTTCTTGAGAAATTCGCAACGTTCATTATACCCTTGCAGAGGGTACTATAAAATTGGTCAGATGTTTGTAACGCATAGAAATATACATTTCCGACCCCATAAAGTATATATATCCGTCTGTCCGTCTGTCCGTTTGTCTGTTTAGCCAGACGTTTTCGAGCTTAAATTTTAAGCTACATGGTTGAAACATGAAAAGTTAAGTTCCTCAATCGATTGAGCAGGTAAAGTTTAAAAATTAGTCGGATCGGATAATTATCACCGGAGCTATTAACTAAAACGTGGAGGTACCTCGAGTAAATTAAGCAGTTTTCTTTGGCAGCAAAGAAACAAAAACAAATTCCAAGCAATCACACACACACAAACTTATGCAAAAATTGGTCACCACGCGGTGTGTGAGAGAGACAGACACATTTGCGTTGTGTTGTTGCACAGAACGAAATTTGAAGAGCGAGATGCCATGCGTTTGCTAAATGTATATGTATGTATGTCGAACTAGCTTAAGTGAGTTAAGTGAGGATGGTGACGTAGTACGTAAAGATCAGTCGCACGATGGTTCGGTGTTTGGTGGATTCGATTCTCGGTGAATTCGGAATAATTTTTAGCTGAGTTTTCACTTCAATTACTTTAAAAATTTTGTTTTTAAATTAAATAATAAAACAATGAAGCTGCAAGGGTATACAAACTTCGGCAGAGCCGAAGTTAGCTTCTTTGATATTTTGTATTAATTTCATAATTGACAGAATCTGGTTAGCAAGATAAGTGACATTTATTGGTCACACTTCTTGCGAAACAAAAAATCGTCATTATCTCTCACAGATCGTGGCTCAACATGCACGGCATTCCAAATGATTGGAAATGACTCAATATATAATCCCTGAAAATTTCATGCAATTCGTTAGAACAGTTTTTGAGAAATTTGAATTTTTAATTTTTTTGCACTAAATTCATAATTGACAGAATCTGGTTAGCAAGATAAGTGACATTTATTGGTCACACTTCTTGCGAAATAAAAAATCGTCGTTATCTCTCACAGCTCGTGGCTGAACATGCACGGTATTCCAAATTTTTGGAAATGACTCAATATATGTCTAATCCCTGAAAATTTCATGCAGTTCGTTAGACTAGTATTTGAGGAATTCGCATTTTTCTTTTTTTGCACTAAATTCATAATTGACAGAATCTGGTTAGCAAGATAAGTGACATTTATTGGTCACACTTCTTGCGAAATAAAAAATCGTCGTTATCTCTCGCAGCTCGTGGCTCAACATGCACGGCATTCCAAATGATTGGAAATGACTCAATATATAATCCCTGAAAATTTCATGCAATTCGTTATACCAGATTTTGAGAAATTTGAATTTTTCATTTTTGTATTAAATTCATTATTGACAGAATCTGGTCAGCAAGATAAGTGACATTTATTGGTCACAATTCTTGCGAAATAAAAAATCGTCGTTATCTCTCACAGCTCGTGGCTGAACATGCACGGTATTCCAAATTTTTGGAAATGACTCAATATATGTATAATCCCTGAAAATTTCATGCAGTTCGTTAGACTAGTATTTGAGGAATTCGCATTTTTCATTTTTTTGCACTAAATTCATAATTGACAGAATCTGGTCAGCAAGATAAGTGACATTTATTGGTCACACTTCTGCGAAATAAAAAATCGTCGTTATCTCTCACAGCTCGTGGCGAAACATGCACGGTATTCCAAATTGTTGGAAATGGCTCAATATATAATCTCTCAAAATTTCATGCAATTCGTTAGAACAGTTTTTGAGAAATTCGCATTTTTCATTTTTTTGCATTTAATTCATAATTGACAGAATCTGGTCCGCAAGATAAGTGACATTTATTGGTCACACTTCTGCGAAATAAAAAATCGTCATTATCGTGGCGAAACATGCACGGTGTTCCAAATTGTTGAGAATGACTAAATATATGTATGTATAATCCCAGAAAATTTCATGCAGTTCGTTAGACTAGTATTTCAGAAATTCGCATTTTTAATTTTTTTGCATTTAATTCATAATTGACAGAATATGGTCAGCAAGATACGTGACATTTATTGGTCACACTTCTTGGGAAATAAAAAATCGTCGTTATCTCTCACAGATCGTGGCTCAACATGCACGGTGTTCCAAATTGTTGGAAATGACTCAATATATGTACAATCCCTGAAAATTTCATGCAGTTCGTTAGACCAGTTAATGAGAAAATTGAATTTTTAATTTTTTGTATTAATTTCATAATTGACAGAATCTGGTCAGCAAGATAAGTGACATTTATTGGTCACACTTCTGCGAAATAAAAAATCGTCGTTATCTCTCACAGCTCGTGGCGAAACATGCACGGTATTCCAAATTGTTGGAAATGGCTCAATATATAATCTCTCAAAATTTCATGCAATTCGTTAGAACAGTTTTTGAGAAATTCGCATTTTTCATTTTTTTGCATTTAATTCATAATTGACAGAATCTGGTCCGCAAGATAAGTGACATTTATTGGTCACACTTCTGCGAAATAAAAAATCGTCGTTATCTCTCACAGCTCGTGGCTCAACATGCGCGGTATTCCAAATTGTTGGAAGTAACTCGATATATAATCCCTGAAAATTTCATACAATTCGTTAGACCAGATTTTGAGAAGTTTGAATTTTTCATTTTTTGTATCAAATTCATAATTGACAGAATCTGGTCAGCAAGATAAGTGACATTTATTGGTCACATTTTTTGCGAAATAAAAAATCGTCATTATCTCTCACAGCTCGTGGCTCAACATGCACGGTGTTCCAAATTGTTGGAAATGACTAAATATATGTATGTATAATCCCTGAAAATTTTATGCAGTTCGTTAGACTAGAATTTGAGAAATTCGCATTTTTTATTTTTTTGCATTTAATTCATAATTGACAGAATCTGGTCAGCAAGATAAGTGACATTTATTGGTCACACTTCTTGCGAAATAAAAAAATCGTCGTTATCTCTCACAGATCGTGGCTCAATATGCACGATGTTCCAAATTGTTGGAAATGGCCCAATACATGTATAATCCCTGAAAATTTCATGCAATTCGTTAGAACAGATTTTGAGAAAATTGAATTTTTCACTTTTTGCATTTAATTCATAATTGACAAAATCTGGTCTGCAAGATAAGTGACATTTACTGGTCACACTTCTTGCGAAATAAAAAATCGTCATTATCGTGGCGAAACATGCACGGTGTTCCAAATTGTTGGAAATGACTAAATATATGTATGTATAATCCCAGAAAATTTCATGCAGTTCGTTAGACTAGTATTTGAGAAATTCGCATTTTTCATTTTTTTGCATTTAATTCATAATTGACAGAATATGGTCAGCAAGATACGTGACATTTATTGGTCACACTTCTTGGGAAATAAAAAATCGTCGTTATCTCTCACAGATCGTGGCTCAACATGCACGGTGTTCCAAATTGTTGGAAATGACTCAATATATGTATAATCCCTGAAAATTTCATGCAGTTCGTTAGACCAGTTAATGAGAAAATTGAATTTTTAATTTTTTGTATTAATTTCATAATTGACAGAATCTGGTCAGCAAGATAAGTGACATTTATTGGTCACACTTCTGCGAAATAAAAAATCGTCGTTATCTCTCACAGCTCGTGGCGAAACATGCACGGTATTCCAAATTGTTGGAAATGACTCAATATATAATCTCTGAAAATTTCATGCAATTCGTTAGAACAGTTTTTGAGAAATTCGCATTTTTCATTTTTTTGCATTTAATTCATAATTGACAGAATCTGGTCCTCAAGATAAGTGACATTTATTGGTCACACTTCTGCGAAACAAAAAATCGTCGTTATCTCTCACAGCTCGTGGCTCAACATGCACGGTATTCCAAATTGTTGGAAATGGCTCAATATATAATCTCTGAAAATTTCATGCAACTCGTTAGAACAGTTTTTGAGAAATTCGCATTTAATTCATAATTGACAGAATCTGGTCAGCAAGATAAGTGACATTTATTGGTCACACTTCTTGCGAAATAAAAAATCGTCGTTATCTCTCACAGATCGTGGCTCAACATGCACGGTGTTCCAAATTGTTGGAAATGACTCAATATATGTATAATCCCTGAAAATTTCATGCAATTCGTTAGACCAGTTTTTGAGAAAATTGAATTTTTCATTTTTTGTATTAAATTCATAATTGACAGAATTTGGTAAGCAAGATAAGTGACATTTATTGGTCACACTTCTGCGAAATAAAAAATCGTCATTATCGTGACGAAACATGCACGGTGTTCCAAATTGTTGGAAATGACTCAATATATGTATAATCCCTGAACAAAGTTTAGGTGGATTCAGGTTTCTTAATAAAATAACAGGACAACCTATTTTAACAGCATTTTGTGAGGGGGAAGTCCAGACGGGTTCAAAGAATTAAGCAATTCTGTAGGAAAATGAACAGCTTCTTCTAAATCGAGAACAGTATCGACCGAGTAGTATATTTGCGTCGGCGCATCAATCTTTGAATGAATCAAGTTATTTATATTGTCTACTTCTTCGTTAGTTGGAGACAAAATCGCTCTTTCTTTAAACCAAGATATAGTCTTACAACATATGTTATCAATGTCGGGATAGACATTGTCGACCAACTCTTGGATGTTGTCTTTCAAAACACAAAGGTTTTCTAGGTTTATCTTTCCATCACTTTGTGTTAACTCTCCATTGCCAACTTTTAGCAGCATCTCTGGAAAAAGCCTGTTCCCACGTGAAGTTAACGAAACCCTCATATTAATTTTAAGCTCTAATTTATTGACGTGTGGCCAAAGGTAAGATCGCTTTAGGGAAGCATTTATTTCGTCCGCACGTGTTCCTCGAGTCACAACTGGTAGGATTTGACGAAAGTCTCCTGAGAACAGAATCGTACATCCACCCATAGGTGAATTATTGCTGCGCAAATCGCGTATTGTCCTATCCAGTGCTTCCACAGACGTTTTATTTGACATAGTAGCTTCGTCCCAGACTATTAATGAGCAGTCACGCATCAATTTTCCTGTATTGCTCTGTTTAGAAACACTACAGACGCTGTTATTATCATCGGTGGCGATTTTCAGCGGAAGCTTGAATGGGGTAGCTAGATGGGCTGTTGACGAATAGTGCGTTGCCAGATGCATTTACAATAGCATTAAATTCATAATTGACAGAATCTGGTCAGCAAGATAAGTGACATTTATTGGTCACATTTCTGCGAAATAAAAAATCGTCGTTATCTCTCACAGCTCGTGGCTCAGCATGCACGGTATTCCAAATTGTTGGAAATAACTCAATATATAATCCCTGAAAATTTCATGCAATTCTTTGGACCAGTTCTTGAGAAATTCGCAACGTTCATTATACCCTTGCAGAGGGTACTATAAAATTGGTCAGATGTTTGTAACGCATAGAAATATACATTTCCGACCCCATAAAGTATATATATCCGTCTGTCCGTCTGTCCGTTTGTCTGTTTAGCCAGACGTTTTCGAGCTTAAATTTTAAGCTACATGGTTGAAACATGAAAAGTTAAGTTCCTCAATCGATTGAGCAGGTAAAGTTTAAAAATTAGTCGGATCGGATAATTATCACCGGAGCTATTAACTAAAACGTGGAGGTACCTCGAGTAAATTAAGCAGTTTTCTTTGGCAGCAAAGAAACAAAAACAAATTCCAAGCAATCACACACACACAAACTTATGCAAAAATTGGTCACCACGCGGTGTGTGAGAGAGACAGACACATTTGCGTTGTGTTGTTGCACAGAACGAAATTTGAAGAGCGAGATGCCATGCGTTTGCTAAATGTATATGTATGTATGTCGAACTAGCTTAAGTGAGTTAAGTGAGGATGGTGACGTAGTACGTAAAGATCAGTCGCACGATGGTTCGGTGTTTGGTGGATTCGATTCTCGGTGAATTCGGAATAATTTTTAGCTGAGTTTTCACTTCAATTACTTTAAAAATTTTGTTTTTAAATTAAATAATAAAACAATGAAGCTGCAAGGGTATACAAACTTCGGCAGAGCCGAAGTTAGCTTCTTTGATATTTTGTATTAAATTCATAATTGACAGAATCTGGTTAGCAAGATAAGTGACATTTATTGGTCACACTTCTTGCGAAACAAAAAATCGTCATTATCTCTCACAGATCGTGGCTCAACATGCACGGCATTCCAAATGATTGGAAATGACTCAATATATAATCCCTGAAAATTTCATGCAATTCCTTAGACCAGTTTTTGAGAAATTTGAATTTTTTTTTTTTGCACTAAATTCATAATTGACAGAATCGGGTCAGCATGATAATTGACATTATTGGTCACACTTCTTGCGAAATAAAAAATCGTCGTTATCTCTCACAGCTCGTGGCTGAACATGCACGGTATTCCAAATTGTTGGAAATGACTCAATATATGTCTAATCCCTGAAAATTTCATGCAGTTCGTTAGACTAGTATTTGAGGAATTCGCATTTTTCTTTTTTTTGCACTAAATTCATAATTGACAGAATCTGGTCAGCAAGATAAGTGACATTTATTGGTCACACTTCTTGCGAAATAAAAAATCGTCGTTATCTCTCACAGCTCGTGGCTCAACATGCACGGCATTCCAAATGATTGGAAATGACTCAATATATAATCCCTGAAAATTTCATGCAATTCGTTAGACCAGTTTTTGAGAAAATTGCAATAATTCATAATTGACAGAATCTGGTCAGCAAGATAAGTGACATTTATTGGTCACACTTCTTGCGATAAAAAAAAATCGTCGTTATCTCTCACAGCTCGTGGCTCAACATGCACGGTATTCCAAATTGTTGGAAATGACTCAATATATAATCCCTGAAAATTTCATGCAGTTCGTTAGACTAGTATTTGAGAAATTCGCATTTTTCATTTTTTTGCACTAAATTCATAATTGACAGAATCTGGTCAGCAAGATAAGTGACATTTATTGGTCACACTTCTTGCGAAATAAAAAATCGTCGTTATCTCTCACAGCTCGTGGCTCAACATGCACGGTATTCCAAATTGTTGGAAATGACTCAATATATAATCCCTGAAAATTTCATGCAATTCGTTAGACCAGTTTTTGAGAAATTCGCATTTTTCATTTTTTGCATTTAATTCATAATTGACAGAATCTGGTCAGCAAGATAAGTGACATTTATTGGTCACACTTCTTGCGAAATAAAAAATCGTCGTTATCTCTCACAGCTCGTGGCTCAACATGCACGGTATCCCAAATGGTTGGAAATGATTCAATATAAAATCCCTGAAAATTTCATGCAGTTCGTTAGACTAGTATTTGAGAAATTCGCATTTTTCATTTTTTTGCACTAAATTCATAATTGACAGAATCTGGTCAGCAAGATAAGTGACATTTATTGGTCACACTTCTTGCGAAATAAAAAATCGTCGTTATCTCTCACAGCTCGTGGCTCAACATGCACGGTATTCCAAATTGTTGGAAATGACTCAATATATAATCCCTGAAAATTTCATGCAATTCGTTAGACCAGTTTTTGAGAAATTTGAATTTTTAATTTTTTGCATTAAATTCATAATTGACAGAATCTGGTCAGCAAGATAAGTGACATTTATTGGTCACACTTCTTGCGAAATAAAAAATCGTCGTTATCTCTCACAGCTCGTGGCTCAACATGCACGGTATTCCAAATTGTTGGAAATGACTCAATATATAATCCCTGAAAATTTCATGCAATTCGTTAGACCAGTTTTTGAGAAATTCGCATTTTTATTTTTTGCATTAAATTCATAATTGACAGAATCTGGTCAGCAAGATAAGTGACATTTATTGGTCACACTTCTTGCGAAATAAAAAATCGTCGTTATCTCTCACAGCTCGTGGCTCAACATGCACGGTATTCCAAATTGTTGGAAATGACTCAATATATAATCCCTGAAAATTTCATGCAATTCGTTAGACCAGTTTTTGAGAAAATTGCATTAATTCATAATTGACAGAATCTGGTCAGCAAGATAAGTGACATTTATTGGTCACACTTCTTGCGAAATAAAAAATCGTCGTTATCTCTCACAGCTCGTGGCTCAACATGCACGGTATCCCAAATGATTGGAAATGACTCAATATATAATCCCTGAAAATTTCATGCAGTTCGTTAGACTAGTATTTGAGAAATTCGCATTTTTCATTTTTTTGCACTAAATTCATAATTGACAGAATCTGGTCAGCAAGATAAGTGACATTTATTGGTCACACTTCTTGCGAAATAAAAAATCGTCGTTATCTCTCACAGCTCGTGGCTCAACATGCACGGTATCCCAAATGATTGGAAATGACTCAATATATAATCCCTGAAAATTTCATGCAATTCGTTAGACCAGTTTTTGAGAAATTTGAATTTTTCATTTTTTGCATTAAATTCATAATTGACAGAATCTGGTCAGCAAGATAAGTGACATTTATTGGTCACACTTCTTGCGAAATAAAAAATCGTCGTTATCTCTCACAGCTCGTGGCTCAACATGCACGGTATCCCAAATGATTGGAAATGATTCAATATAAAATCCCTGAAAACTTCATGCAGTTCGTTAGACTAGTATTTGAGAAATTCGCATTTTTCATTTTTTGCATTTAATTCATAATTGACAGAATCTGGTCAGCATGATAATTGACATTATTGGTCACACTTCTTGCGAAATAAAAAAGCGTTGTTATCTCTCACAGCTCGTGGCTCAACATGCACGGTATCCCAAATGATTGGAAATGACTCAATATATAATCCCTGAAAATTTCATGCAATTCGTTAGACCAGTTTTTGAGAAATTCGCATTTTTCATTTTTTGCATTTAATTCATAATTGACAGAATCTGGTCAGCATGATAATTGACATTATTGGTCACACTTCTTGCGAAATAAAAAATCGTCGTTATCTCTCACAGCTCGTGGCTCAACATGCACGGTATTCCAAATTGTTGGAAATGACTCAATATATAATCCCTGAAAATTTCATGCAATTCGTTAGACCAGTTTTGGAGAAATTCGCATTTTTCATTTTTTTTTTCATTCATAATTGACAGAATCTGGTCAGCAAGATAAGTGACATTTATTGGTCACACTTCTTGCGAAATAAAAAATCGTCGTTATCTCTCACAGCTCGTGGCTCAACATGCACGGTATTCCAAATTGTTGGAAATGACTCAATATATAATCCCTGAAAATTTCATGCAATTCGTTAGACCAGTTTTTGAGAAAATTGCATTAATTCATAATTGACAGAATCTGGTCAGCAAGATAAGTGACATTTATTGGTCACACTTCTTGCGAAATAAAAAATCGTCGTTATCTCTCACAGCTCGTGGCTCAACATGCACGGTATTCCAAATTGTTGGAAATGACTCAATATATAATCCCTGAAAATTTCATGCAATTCGTTAGACCAGTTTTTGAGAAAATTGCATTAATTCATAATTGACAGAATCTGGTCAGCAAGATAAGTGACATTTATTGGTCACACTTCTTGCGAAATAAAAAATCGTCGTTATCTCTCACAGCTCGTGGCTCAACATGCACGGTATTCCAAATTGTTGGAAATGACTCAATATATAATCCCTGAAAATTTCATGCAATTCTTTAGACCAGTTTTTGAGAAAATTGCATTTTTCATTTTTTGCATTTAATTCATAATTGACAGAATCTGGTCAGCAAGATAAGTGACATTTATTGGTCACTTTTCTTGCGAAATAAAAAATCGTCATTATCTCTCACAGCTCGTGGCTCAACATGCACGGTGTTCCAAATTGTTGGAAATGACTCAATATATGTAAAATCCCTGAAAATTTCATGCAATTCGTTATACCAGTCTTTGAGAAAATTGAATTTTTCATTTTTTGTATTAAATTCATAATTGACAGAATCTGGTCAGCAAGATAAGTGACATTTATTGGTCACACTTCTTGCGAAATAAAAAATCGTCGTTATCTCTCACAGCTCGTGGCTCAACATGCACGGTGTTCCAAATTGTTGGAAATGACTCAATATATGTATAATCCCTGAAAATTTCATCCAATTCGTTAGACCAGTTTTTGAGAAAATTGATTTTCATTTTTTGTATTAAATTCACAATTGACAGAATCTGGTCAGCAAGATAAGTGACATTTATTGGTCACACTTCTTGCGATATACAAAATTGTCGTTATCTCTCACAGCTCGTGTCTTAACATGCACGGATAAGTGACATTTATTGGTCACACTTTTTGAGAAATTTGAATTTTTCATTTTTTGCAGTAAATTCATAATTGACAGAATTTGGTCATCAAGATAAGTGACATTTATTGGTCACACTTCTGCGAAATAAAAAATCGTCGTTATCTCTCACAGATCGTGGCTCAACATGCACGGTGTTCCAAATTGTTGGAAATGACTCAATATATGTATAATCCCTGAAAATTTCATGCAATTCGTTAGACCAGTTTTGGAGAAAATTGAATTTTTAATTTTTTGTATTAAATTCATAATTGACAGAATTTGGTAAGCAAGATAAGTGACATTTATTGGTCACATTTCTTGCGAAATAAAAATGGTCATTATCTCTCACAGCTCGTGGCTCAACATGCACGGTGTTCCAAATTGTTGGAAATGACTAAATTGTAATGTGGTATTTATTTTCTGAAAAATATATTATTTAATAACGATGGCAAAAGAACTGCCGTGGGTTAGGAAATAGCCAGCTTTGGTCTTTAGGCCAAGTCCAGTGTAGTGTTCACCTCCGCGGTACGGAGACCATACATACGTTTGAAGTTTTGGCGCACAAAGCAGCCGAACTGCCGATGATTATAGGCACTGATCTCTTGTATAAAATTAATATTAGACTTTGTAATGAAATGAGTTTATTCCGATTTGTTCATTGGCACGTCTGTGCTCTGATGTTACTTTATTTCGATTGATTCATATTGTCTTTTAACTTATGCTGCTTGTTGGCAGCTACAAAATAAGAGGGGTGAGGCGCGCGAGTGAACTCACATGATCGAATTGCAAGCTCAGCATAATTGGGCTGGCTTGCCAGCACAATTCGTTTGCGTAAGCTTATATACAGAACGAAATGTATGCATGCAAATTTGCGTACATACATACAATTGCTCTTATATATAAACTTATTACTATTATTTCCTGCTTGCAACAGAATGTTACAAGCTGTGCTGAAGTCATTTAAAACCGACATGTGAATTCACTACACCTCCCCTTTTTAAAGAATAACGTTGTAGCATGTTCTATCGAGTGACCACTGTACACAGTGAAGCATATAAATAATGCATTGCTGGAATTTGCTGAATTAACAATAATAACACAAGCGACCAGCAATGTAACATGATACATCCTCACTCTTGCATATATCCATATATGCATATTTAGCTTACGTTAGCATTTATACATAAGCAGACCGCTCCTCTGCCGGCGTCACCGGCAGCGCAGTCACGCGGTCTTAACTCTAATGAACCATGGTTTAGATTTTAAGAATGAATCTAAGAAGACTACTCAAAGTGAATACATCGAGTATGCATATGAAGAAATATAATAAATAAAGAATGAAACCAAATATAAATCAAAAAACGTTTATCATTGATGACTTGGAATACTCAACTATAATACATGGCGACCGTGACTGAGGTCAACCGACCTGACGACAATCTGCATTAAGGAAAGCAGATAAATGAAATAAATCTGGAAGGCAGGAGACAAACGGAAAAGAAGGAAGAAATAAAAAAAAAAGAAGGAAAATCCAAATAAATACATTGCGAATGGAGATGGAAAAATTTTAACTGAGTGAGTAGAGTTAAGTGGATATGGCACGGAGAGGAGGATTGAAAAAATAAAATAAATAAAAGAATAGCACACATAAAGTGGCTTCTTTATACAAATCCTACACCTCCTCCCTGGGCAACAGCCCAAAAATTACAAACTGAACTTGACTTTTTAAAGTCAGAAATTGAGAACAGAAAGCCAAAGACCACTCTAACTCACTCAGCAAAATACATATCTACAACATACGAAAATAAAACTAAAAACCTTCCACCTCCTAAAGCAAACCTGCCGAAGCCAGAAAAGAAGTGCCCAAAAGACTGCCCCGGGCCATTGGAGAGCCCCTTCTGTGAATACACATGCTGGAAGGAAAGTAAATCTGGTGCGATGACCGGCACCGGTACCGCCTGAGCCCATAGGCCCAGGACAGCAGCAGCTGAGACAACATAGCGTGAAAAGCAGGCCGCTTTTTACGCCATCGAGGGAGCATCAGCGTGCCAAACCGGCGACGCCCAGCTGATGCCTAAGAGAGGGTGCAGTAATCATAATACATGCAGTAATCATAATACATGGCACGAGAGTAATATATCAAAATTATTTTTATGAAATTGAATTGAAAAAAAAATATGTTATTATAAGCTAAATGAATAAGAAAAATATATAAAAATTGTAAAACCAAAATTGTCAAATTGAGCGGAATCACATCCGATCAATATAAGTATAGCCTGTGAAGCTATGCGTAAAAGTAGGTAGGGCTATGTTAAAGGAAATTTTTATATATTTATATACAAAAGTTTTCTTCAAAAAAAAAATTTTTTCTCTAAAACACTAAATGTTTGATAATAGCATCAGTAAATTTGACTATTCAAGCGAACAATCCAAAATGGGATTAATTGAAACAAAGTCAGTGGACTCCACTGCTAACGTAATAAATAAAATTGAATCGTCAAATACTGATCTGCGCTTAACAAATATACTTTTGTCGACAATGGTTGTCATATTGGTTGCATATGTTTTGTTCAAGGCATATAAAGTGCATAATAAATGTATTACAAAACGAGCACTAAGCCAAGCTAATGACTTGGACAAAATATAATAAGCAAGCCCGAAACAAAAGTACATTTAAAAAAAAATTATATATGTATTATCAAACAGGACATTCTCACTTTCGCACGAGTTTTTTTTTAAAACCCTCCAATTTAAAAAAAAATTTTAATAATAAAATGATAATTAAATTTTAAACAAATTTTGTTGAATGCGTAGTAACTAAAGCAGGAATATGAATACTTTAGATACCTTTTTCAGCGTGGTAGTAGAAAACCATCCTAGCGTTATATCCGACATAATCGAGGTTTTTAAGAGTGAAAAAATTAACTCACCTCAACGCGCTATCAGTTTCGCAGAGATAGATATTCTTTACTTGGAAAAATTTGGTGAAAAATTCCCAATCCAAGAGAATAGTAGGGTACGCACTTGTTTTATGTTATCCATACCATTTATTTGTTGCTTTTCGAATGCAGCAGGAACATTTATGTTCTATCTAATGGATGAAGCACAACATTAAATCACTAACAAAAAAAAAAAAAAAAAACATTCAGTAGCAACACCTTGCTACACACACTCCATGACAATGACTACTAAATAAACCAAAATTACAAATAATTGACGGAAGATGCAGAAGAGGCAAGCCCTGTTCCGCACTTCCGTCAGGGGCAACACCCCCCCCCAACCAGCCAAAACATACACTTGCGTTAACGTAATAGTACTTCCAACAACAATGTCGTCCGATTTTGATCCCAGATCAAAAAAATTCATAAAGGAATTTCCGTTAGACGTATAATCTCCAAGAATGAAATTTTCTTTTTCTCCTCTTCTCAATTAAGATAATAAATAATAAATTGTCTGAAAAGGTACCCAAATCGTCCAAATAAGCTGTACTAACATAAAAATTTGAGATAAAACAACTCCCAATTGCATATGCTTCACGCTGAAAGCAACAAATCAACAATAGTTAGCAGCTACACAATGAGTTTTAAAATCACTTTCGACCATATATTTATGGTCAACACTTCACTACTAAATAATTTCTGTTGGAAAAGACAATTTTGTAGCCGACGCGCTATCAAGAATTACGATACAAGATTTACAAAATATACAAAATAATAATAGAATTCTGAAAGTCACTACCAGAAATCAAAGTAAACAGTTAAATACCTGCGCAGGTAAAGAAAAAGAAAATAATGATTTGCAAAAGCAATCTATTAATGCTTCTAAGCCCAACGTATATGAAGTCATTGTAAATGACGAAGTACGAAAAAGTAGTGACCTTGCGTATAACAGACACTCTATGCACATTCAAACATGGAAAGAAAGTTATAGCAAGAATTGATGTTAGCGATTTGTACACCAATGGAATTCTCGACTTAGGTCAGTTCTTCCAAAGGCTTGAAATGCAAGCCGGTATACTTGAAATCAGCCAACTCAAAGTGGCACCGAGCGAAAAGATCTTTGAAATTATTTCAATAGATTCTTTTAAAAATATGGGCAATATTATATTGAAAACATTAAGAGTAGCGCTACTCAAGCCGGTGACCCTATTATCAAATAATGATAAAGAAAAAGAAGCAATACTGTTTACGTTCCACGATGATCCAATACAAGGAGGTCACACTGGAATTACAAGAACCTTAGCAAAAATTAAAAGGCATTATTATTGGAGAAATATGACAAGAGATATAGCTCAATATGTGAAAAAATGTAATAAATGCCAAAAGTCAAAAACAACAAAACACACCAAAACTCCATTGACAATAACTGAAACGCCACAAATGGCTTTCGATAGGGTAATTGTGGATACGATCGGTCCACTTCCCAAGTCAGAACAAGGAAATGAATATGCAGTTACTTTAATCTGCGATTTAACAAAATACCTTGTAATAATACCAATAAAAGACAAAAGTGCAAAAACAGTAGCAAAAGCTATTTTTGAAGATTTTATTCTAAAGTACGGTCCAATGAAGACGTTCATTACGGACATGGGAACAGAATATAAAAATTCAATAATTGAAGATTTGTGCAAAAACTTGCATATTAAAAATATAACTTCAACTGCACATCATCACCAAACCGTAGGAACTGTGGAGCGAAGCCACCGAACACTTAACGAGTTCATACGTTCATACATTTCAGTTGACAAAACTGACTGGGATGTATGGATAAAATACTTCGCATATTGTTTTAATACAACGCCCTCTATGGCACATGATTATTGTCCATATGAGTTAGTATTTGGTAAAACTTCAAATTTACCAAAACACTTTAATACGATAGATAGGATAAATCCACTTTATAATATAGATGACTATGCTAAAGAATCAAAATTTAGATTAGAACAGGCCTATAAAAGAGCCAGAATAATGTTAGATCAGCATAAAGTAAAAAATAAACAGTTATATGATAGGAAAATAAATAATATAGAACTAGCAATAGGAGATAAAGTTTTATTAAGAAATGATACGGGCCATAAGTTAGAAGCTAAGTATCTAGGCCCATATAGAGTAGAATCAATAGAAAATAATGACAATATTAAAATAAAGGATAGTAAGAATAAGAAACAGGTAGTACATAAAGATAGGTTAAAAATTTTCAATTCCTAATTAGTTGATACATCAACAAAACAAAAAAAAAAACAAGGAAACTCGTACGAAAAGAAAAAATTTTTTTTATAATATATATATTTCTTAATCAAACATTTCATAAAATTTATTTTTTTTTTCTTCCACTACATTTTACTAAATTTAAAAAAAAAAAAATATAAATAATTAATAAGTTAAATTTAATCAATATATATTCAATATAATCAATTTTTAATATAAAAAAAAAAGAGAAAAGAGAAATTTTTTTAATGAATAATATATAATTTCTACAATTTTCTAATATTTTCAAAAAAATTTTTTTTTCTACTATATTTCATCAAATTTAAAAAAAAAATAATAATAATAAATATAATAATTAATAAATAAGTCAAACATAATCAAATTTTAAAATAACTCCATAAATTACGTTATTTTTCTAAAGGAGGGGGATGTAGCATGTTCTATCGAGTGACCACTGTACACAGTGAAGCATATAAATAATGCATTGCTGGAATTTGCTGAATTAACAATAATAACACAAGCGACCAGCAATGTAACATGATACATCCTCACTCTTGCATATATCCATATATGCATATTTAGCTTACGTTAGCATTTATACATAAGCAGACCGCTCCTCTGCCGGCGTCACCGGCAGCGCAGTCACGCGGTCTTAACTCTAATGAACCATGGTTTAGATTTTAAGAATGAATCTAAGAAGACTACTCAAAGTGAATACATCGAGTATGCATATGAAGAAATATAATAAATAAAGAATGAAACCAAATATAAATCAAAAAACGTTTATCATTGATGACTTGGAATACTCAACTATAATACAACGTAATCTAGTGAAGTTATGAAGTAAATGACTTTATAAAGTAATTCGTGTTATTTAAAAAAAAAATTTGACGTCCGTCAATGAATATATATATTTTTCCCTTACATGTATGCATTTTTTTTTTTTTTTTTTTTTTTTTTTTTTTGCAAAGTTTTAAAAAAAAAAATTTTTTTTTTTTTCGATCCTTTCATTTATATATATAAAAATAAAAATTTGTATATGTATATGCAAATAACTTTCCTTATTTTCAATGTATACACTTTAGATTTTGTAAATACTAGAGAAAAATTTTTCTGTTTGTTATTTAAAAATTTTTAACCTATCCTTATGCACTCTTTGTGCTTTATTTCTTTTATCTCTTATTAAAATATTATCCTTATCTTCTATTGCTTCTACTCTATATGGGCCTAGATACTTAGATTCTAACTTATGGCCCGTTTCATTCTTAACAAGAACCTTATCTCCTATTTTTATTTTAAAGTTGTTTATGTTCTTATCGTATAATTCCTTATTCTTTACCTTATGCTCTTCTAGCATAAGCCTTGCCCTTTATAGGCTTGCTCTAATCTAAACTTAGCTTCTCTAGCGTAATCATCTACATTATATAATGGATTAATATTAGTTATAGAATTAAATTGTTTTGGCAAATTGCTTTGTTTGCCAAAAACTAACTCATATGGACAATAACCATGTGCCATAGAGGGGGTCGTGTTGAAGCAATATGTAAAATATTGGAGCCAAACATCCCAGTCAGTTTTATCGACTGATATATATGAACGGATGTATTCATTAAAAGTTCTATGACTTCTTTCCACTGTTCCCACGGTTTGGTGGTGATGTGCAGTAGACGTTATGTTGTCTATTTTTAGATATTTGCACAGATCGCTTATTATTGAATTTTTATATTCAGTGCCCATGTCCGAAATGAACGTCTTCATTGGACCGTACTTTAATATAAAAAATTCAAATATTGCTTTCGCAATGGTATTAGCGTTCTTATTTTGAACAGGGATGGCTACCAAATACTTTGTTAGGTCACAGATCAGGGTTACTGCGTATTCGTTACCGTTTTCAGATTTCGGTAGTGGACCTATAGTATCCACTATTACTCTGTCAAAGGCACTCATGGGCGTTTCTGTTATTGTTAGTGGGGTCTTTGTATGTTTTGTCGTTTTCGACTTTTGGCATTTTGGACAACTACGTATGTACTCTTTTATTTGACGCGTCATATTTTTCCAATAGTAGTGTCTTTTTATTTTTATTAAAGTTTTTGTTATGCCATTATGACCACCTTGTATTGGATCATCATGATTTTCAGACAAAATTGCTTCTTTTTCTTTTTCATTATTTATTATGGTCACCGGGTTGAGTAGCGCTACTCTTAATGATTTCAATATATCATTGCCCATTTCTTTAAAAGTATCTATTGAAATAAATTCAAAGATCTTTTCCCACGGTGCCGTTCTGATATGGCTTATTTTTAATATACCGGCTTGCTTTTCAAGCCTTTGAAAGAACTGACCTAAGTCAAGTTTTTCATTAGTATATAGGTCGCCAATATCGATTCTTGCAATAACTTTATTTCCGTGCTTCAAGTAACACAGTTTATTTGTTATATGCAAGGCCACTACTTTTCGTTCCTCGTCATTATTTATAACTTGGTAAACGTTGGGCATAGAAGCATTTGGAGTACTTTGCCTTGGCAAAGTCTCTTTTTCTTTTCCTGCGCAGGATTTATTTTGTCTGTACTGTTGCCTGGTAGTGACTTTCAGGACTTTATTTTGAATGTTTTTTAACTCGGTTATTGTGATCCGAGATAGGGCATCTGCCACGAAATTGTCTTTTCCCTTTAGATACTCAACTGTGAAGTCGTATTCTTCCAGTTCGAGCCGCATGCGAGTCAATTTTGAGCTAGGATTTACCATGGAAAATAAATATGTTAAAGGTCTGTGGTCTGTTTTTATTGTGAAATGTTTGCCATAAATATATGGGCGAAAATGTGTTATGGCCCAATGAATGGCTGCTAGTTCTTGTTCCGTTGTGCTCTTATTACTTTCACCTTTGGTGAATGAACGCGATGCATAAGCGATTGGAAGTTGGAGTCCATCTCGGTTTTGGGTTAAAACCGCTCCACACGCTTGTTTGCTTGCATCTGTGATTATGCAAAATTCTTTGCTAAAATCAGGATATTGTAATATGGTTGGCTGCATTAAATTTTCTTTAAGATATTGGAATGCATTTTGGCATTCAATTGTCCACTCAAAGGGAACATTCTTTTTACATAATCGAGTTATGTGCCGGGAATAGTCGGCAAAATTTTTAATAAAACGTCTATAATAGTTGCAAAAATGCAACGAACCGTCTAGCGCTGTCCGCATCATGTGGGACTGGATAATTCTTAATGACATTATATTTTGTGTCATCAGGTAAAATTCCTTTATCTGTGCACTTATGACCTAGAAAAGTCACTTCGCGCATAAAAAATGAACATTTTTCTGGATGTAATTTGAGGTTGTGTTTCCGACATGTATTGAAGACATCGTTCAGATTTTTTAACATGTGTTTTTCGGAACAACCAATAACTATTAAATCATCCATATAAAGGAATGCTTGGGACGGATCTAGTCCCGAGAATGCGATAGTCATCATTCTCTGAAATGAATTAGGCGCTATCTTTAGACCAAATGGTAATCGCGTGAAGCGATAAGAGCCGTTGCTCGTTGAAAATGACGTTATATTTCTTGAACTTTCTTCAAGTTCGATTTGGTGGAAGCCTGACATTAAGTCAAGACATGAGAAGTATTTAGCTCGACCTAGTTGGTCTAGTATGTCCTCAATTCGAGGAAGAGGAAATTTGTCGGCCAATAATTTTTTATTGATTTGGCGATAGTCAATAACTAATCGCCATTTCTTGTCTTCTGAGCCAGGTAATGATTTTTTCGGAACAAGTAGCAGTGGGCTATTATATTCAGACACAGATGGTTCAACTATATTGTTGACTATTAGTTTTCCAACCTGCTTTTGGATTTCTTCCTTTTGACTATGCGGGCTCCGGTAGTTTTTGATATATACCGGTTCTTCGTCTTTTAATCTCAATTTTTTGTCTATAAAAATTATTTGTTGTGATTGCTTCGGTCTCAAGGCCAAATACATCACTATATCTGGTGCATAGTTGGGTTAATTGTTTTTTAAATTGGAGCGGAAAATTTTAATTAGCTGGGACATTACCATATTTTCCCTATCTTTAGGAGTGGTTGGAACTACATCGTAGTTCGAAAATGGTTCTGACTTTAAAGTGTTTATCTTTATTATTTTGTCAGAATTGGTTGCATTTAGCAAACGGACAACTGTATTTCCATTTGTTGCCAATGTATTTGCAACGAAAATACCTGGTTGAATTTCCTGATTGGGAATCAAAACAACGTCTTCACTCAAGGTGAGATTTATTTGTCGGACTACTTGGGATCTTGCTGGTATGAAAATTGAGGTGTTACCAGAATTGTATGTTATTGGAACATAAATAGGAAATTTTAAATTATCTGGTCTTAGTATTAACCAGTCTTCGGACGCTTTGCAGTCGATTTGGCAGTTGAATCTTTTGATGAAATCAATGCCAATTATACCATCACTTGGTATTGAAAAATCAGACTGTACAACATGAAAGTCGTGTGGGATTATGTATTTAGAGGTTTGAATCTCTAAGGATGCTAGGCCTTTGGACTTTATTGCTCCTTTACCAATGCCTTGAATGTTAATTTTGTGATTCGTGTCGATGTCATTTAGAACATCTGAATCTTCTTTGAGAATTGAAATATCTGCACCAGTGTCGATTAAAAATGTTAATTTTTTATTTGTTTCGACATTAAAAAATGAAACAAATATATTGAGATTAAAATTAATTGCATGCACATGTTTTGTGCTTACTCTTCTGTATCTAAAGGGTTTTGCGTGTTTCCCGTTTCATTGTGGGATACGCGAATATTTCTGCTAGGTATGTTTCTTCTAGCGTTATTATTATATTGGTGTTGGGACTGTCCCCTGTTATGAGACTGTCCTCTGTTTGACCGGTAATTGTTGGAATTATTGTTGGCATTGTAGTTACCCTGGCTGTTGCCTCTACCACGTTGGTAGTTTGAGTAATACCTGCCTCTATTATTTCTCCCACGCTGGTACAATATGGTACTGGGACTCCCAGTCGTTTGGGTCATGAGACGGATATATTTACCCATAGCATCACCAAAACGACTAAAGTGTCCAGCTTCCAATATAGTACGAACTCGCTCATGCTGACATTGGAGGATTAGCGCCTCCATAGCTTCTTTTTGTGGCGAATTCCTCAGCGTTGTCGGGATCTAAACCACGGTCAATGAAAGCGGCTTCAAGTTGCTTCCGCAAATTGTCAAGTTCCATAGCGTACTCTGAAGCTGTTTTACCCTTTTGTTGGGCGTTCATAAGTTTTGCTATTATAACGTCAGTGGATTCGCCTCTAACGTTATTATTCAATTTCTGTATTATACCTGTTATTGTAGTCTCGTTTTGGACTTTATACAGGATAGAGCCAGTAATTTTGGACTTAATGACCTCAACGGCCAAATCCTCCTGGTCTCCTTTAGTTCGTTCGACGATTTTTAATGCCGTAACGAAGCGATTGAGTGAGGTCTTTTGACCATCGAACTCAGGGACCGAAGACGACACTTGTCTTACGTATTCCCTATCGGCAGCTATTTTTTCTGCCATTGTGCAATTAAAATTTGTTTGTCTGGGCAAGGTGTCTTCGTTTAGAACTATCGTTGTATCCAGGTCAGATACTTCAGCAAACTCAATATTGTGTTTTGCTAACGCCGAGACAGACTTGTCTTTGCATTCGTTGTAAAATGCGTTGGCGGCACACTTATGACCTTCTGTTAGATTATCAAAATGTTTCTTTAGTAATAATCTAATTTGCTGTAATGTGGTCTGAATAATATTTGTGTGTTTCTTAAGAGTGTTTGGACCAATTGTCCTATCTTGAGTAATACACTTAATTGACCTAAATAGTTCTTCTTTTATTTTTTTTTTTTTAATGTTGTGCTTCATCCATTAGATAAAAGCGAAAAGTACCTGCTGCGTTTGTATAACAGCATATGTTAGGTACTGTAAGGATAAAGCACATTGCTACCCTGCTGTTTCCCTGGATTGGGAAATTTTCTCCCGTTTTATCCAGGTATGTTATATAAATAGTAGCCAGATCTAAGGCGCGATGAGGTGAGCTACTTTGTTCGCTCTTAAAAACCTCTAGTAAATCAGTTTCTATACTCGGGTTCCTATCTTTAATCTTCGCGAAATATTCATCTAACGACATTTTTTTTTTTTCGCAAAGCAAAAATTTTTTTTTCTCTTTTTTTTTTTTTTTTAAAACCTTATCTAAATCATTAGCCCTGCTAGTATATTTTTTCTTTAAGCACCTATTGTGCATTCTGTAAATTTTAATTAGCATGTTGATGCTCATTAGTATTATTAATACGATCAATAAGATCGTAATTGTTGTAAGACCTTGTGTCTCTACTTCTACTCTATTGATCACATTGGCAGTGGAATCCACTGTTTTCGTGTCAATTAAACCCATTTTGGGTTCTGGGGAAGCTACCTTAAAGAAATTTGATATTTCATTTATGATTACTGTATTTAAAATTTTTCCAAAATCCAACTTTTTCTCTAAACTACCCATAAAAGTTGAAAGAATCTAAGTCTGAAGCGTATACATAGAAAATATATATATTTTTTTTTTATTAATTTTTTTTTTATTTCATTGCATTTCATATTTTGAAATAATATTTTCTAAAGAGAAATTGAACTTTAAAGATTGTAATTGGATTTTAAATTTGCATATAAACATAAAAAAAAACTGTAGTAGTATATATATATAAAAGAAAAAGGAGTGTGATATCAGTTATTGATATCCACTTTAAGTGATCAATAGATCATCGAAAAATTAATTAGTTAAAAATTACTCATTATGTTATATACGCATACATGCGGAAATGAATTTATACGTTCAACTGCTTATAGCAGTGACAGAGACGTGGAAGTTAGAAGGGGGGATAGGGCATGTGGTTGGCTCACAATTCAGGTTTACATTTCATTAAAAATTTTTACAATGGATACTCCAACCACATGTGTTAGTAATAGCCTATCAATTTGTTAGTGTTTTTCAAGCAGCGTTTGCACGCATCGACTTGAGGGTTTAATTAAAATTAAATGATTGAGATGATTTGTTATATAAACATAGTAAAGAAAAAATTTTTTTTTAAATGAGTGAATGAATGATAAATTTTTTAAAATTAGTGGCAATATCGGAAATCCGATTTGCGTTACTTTGCACCACGGCAAAGTTCTTCTTCAAGATTCTTTAGACTCTCTTGGTAGAGTTGTCGGTCTTCCTCAGGCAATGTTGTGGTTTTCAACATATCCTGCACCAATCGTCTCTGGCGCAGGAGGGCGATTCTTTTTCCGCCCCGCTTCTTCCTTCTTTGCGTAGATTTATTTATTTGTGTTCGAGCCCGGTACTCAGCAATGGTGAGTGGGCGTGGTCCATCGGTTGGATACACCACTAGAGCCTCTTCTAGTGTGGGTGCATCCCTTTGCTCGACAGGAGCAGCACTTTCAAATGTAACTTCCTCAGTTTGCCGGTCGGTCATGAAGCTTGGAATCGTAATCGTGTTTTATTTTTTTTTTGAAGTGGATATGCACTTTTTCGGACCAGGTTTTATATTTGTTATTAATAATAATAAAATGTCGCCTCACAAAAAGAGCTTCTGTCCAGCAAGATCCAAGTATTCTTTGGGTATTCCTCGACCCGACGAACTTCCAATGTTAAGTTATCCATAGTTTTATATTTTAGCAAATAAGTGACTATCGTGTCCTGTCACGGTCGCCATGAAATGAGTTTATTCCGATTTGTTCATTGGCACGTCTGTGCTCTGATGTTACTTTATTTCGATTGATTCATATTGTCTTTTAACTTATGCTGCTTGTTGGCAGCTACAAAATAAGAGGGGTGAGGCGCGCGAGTGAACTCACATGATCGAATTGCAAGCTCAGCATAATTGGGCTGGCTTGCCAGCACAATTCGTTTGCGTAAGCTTATATACAGAACGAAATGTATGCATGCAAGTTTGCGTACATACATACAATTGCTCTTATATATAAACTTATTACTATTATTTCCTGCTTGCAACAGAATGTTACAAGCTGTGCTGAAGTCATTTAAAACCGACATGTGAATTCACTACAGTAAACTGAAAGAAACGAAATATGAGAAAGAATCTATGTTACTTATGAATAAACCCACTGAATGTAGAAATATGAAACTCACTGATGTTCTGAAGTCCTTTGACATATTGAGGGAAGAGAGAGTGATACTGCCGTATGATAGGAATGAGATTGTATCTGCCGAATTGTTGTCTGATTCTCCGCTTCCGAAAACTTCTGCTGTACCTCCGAAAACACTGGATGAGGCACTAATGGCTATAAATGCTATTGAGGTCCCTGCTGTCAATGATTTAGAGTTTGATATAGAGCCCACTTTACGGGAAGAGCAAGCCGCACACTTAAGGTCTATTATTTCCACTGCATATGTACAGGTTGCCCCTGAGTTAGTCAAGCCCGTGAATTATGAGATGAAAATAGAACCGACAAGCCAAACTCCCATTTTCTGCCGTCCCCGCCGTCTGTCGCACCACGAACGCATCGAGGTGCGGGAGATCTGTGATGATCTCTTGAAAGCTGGCATTAATCGCCATAGTAGTTCCCCTTACGCTGCCGCGATTGTCCCAGTACGTAAAAAGGACAACACCCTGAGGATGTGCGTAGATTACCGCCCGTTGAACAAACTTACTGTTCGGGATCATTTTCCGATTCTCCTGTTAGACGATTGCATCGAACATCTGGGTGGTAAATCATTCTTCACTGTCTTGGACTTGAAGAATGGATTCCACCATGTGAAAATGCATCCGGATTCAATCAGATATACCGCCTTTGTAACCCCCTGATGGCCAGTTTGAATATGTACGCATGCCCTTCGGACTCTGTAATGGCCCTTCCGTGTTTGCTAGATTTGTCTATTTTGTCATTAAGAAATTTATAAACCAAGGTCAACTTGTGATATACATGGATGACATCCTGGTTGCATCGCATGATTTCGAGACCCATCTGGAGGAGCTGAAGGAAATACTGTATACGTTATGCCTCAAGGTGGCCAAATGCCGTTTTGCGTATAGGGAACTAGAGTACTTGGGTTACTTAGCCAATTCTGCCGGTATCACGCCCAAACCAGCAAGCAAGGAATTAGAGCGCTGCTTAGGTTTATTTTCATACTTCCGCCGATTTGTACTTGGTTTCGCCAAGATTGCGTATCCGATGTCCCGATTGTTAAGAAAAAATACCCCTTACGTCTTCTCCGAGGAATGCCTCGAATCCTTTCGAACTCTGAAGTCGAAACTGATGGAATCACCCGTGTTATCGATCTACAACCCGAAGTCTGAAACAGAGTTACACTGCGACGCTAGCTCAACTGGTTTCGGAGCAGTGCTCCTTCAGAAACAAACCGACGATAAATTGCACCCAGTGTTCTATTTCTCTAAGATAGCCTCCGCTGTCGAATCGAAACTACACAGTTATGAACTGGAGACGTTAGCTATCGTGTATGCCTTGAAACGTTTTGAGACGTACCTTAAGTTTATTCCGTTCAAAATCGTGACGGATTGTAATTCCCTGGCGCTGACACTGAGAAATGGTGGGCATTCCGCGAAAATTGCCCGCTGGGCCCTGCTGTTAGAAAATTACAACTACACAATTGTACACCGCTCGGGGGTTAGCATGCCCCATGCCGATGCTTTAAGTAGAATAGAAGCCGCCGCATACGTTGATGATTTAAACCTCGACTTCTAACTGCAGTTAACTCAGAACCGCGACCCCGAGATTGTAAAACTACGAAACGATTTAGAGAAACATGAAATAGCAGATTTCGAACTGCGTGACGGAGTAGTGTACCGTCTGTCCCCGACGAGTGTACCCCAACTTTATGTCCCTTCCGAAATGATAAATCATGTCATACGAATAGTGCATGAGAAGCTTGGCCATATGGCCACTGAGAAGTGTTGTGCACAAATCAAGAAGCACTACTGGTTTCCGTGTATGAAGTCTTACGTCAACAATTATATTAAAAACTGCATCAAGTGTATTTATTATTCCGCTTCCGCTCTAAGAAAAAATATATGACTGCGGTACCTGCTTTACTTCTTCCGATAATATAATTCAATAATATAATTCATCTGCAGAATGCCACTGCCTCACCCCGGGCCAACGGCCAAGTCGAGCGAGTGAACCGTGTTTTGGGCCCTATGTTAGGTAAACTGACGGAACCGGTGGACCACGTGGATTGGGTCCAACAACTGCCGAACATAGAGTTTGCATTGAATAACTCTGTCCATTCCACATCAAAATTTGCCGCTTCCGTACTCCTATTCGGGGTGGAACAACTAGGTGTTGTAGTCGATGAACTAACCGAACGGTTAGGTGAGAGGACGGCAGAGGTAGATGCCTCAGAGCTTGAGGATCTGCTGTTGCAATTGTAGCAACTCATGTTGTTTTCGTAGCGTCGTCAGTTGCTCGTCCAGACTGGGGGTGGCGGAAGCAGCCGGTGTGATAGCGGCAGCGGCAGGGCCAGTGACGGATGCGGCCCGCGGGACAGCACCCGCATAGCAGACATGTATGCGGCGGACACTCTATCAGCGGGTACAGCAGGGGCGGGCACAGCAGAGGCGAGCACAGCAGAGCTACCAAATTCGGTTTGTAGATCCGTCTAGTGTGCAGCCAGATCAAGTTTGTTTCAAATTTTTGCCACGCCCACTTCCGCCCCCGCAAATCGGGAAAACGTATTACAAAAGCTGTATTAAAGATATCGCATTCTAACTTGGCACACCTAATTATATACCCAAACTGGACCAGCTGACCAAATTTTCTTGAAATCGGACAATAAATATCGGAGATATACCTATATGAGTTTTGCCCTGCATTGCCAAGGCGACATTGGCTGGCAAGAGTGAGCGAGACAGCATGCGTTTGCTGTTGCTGCATGTTAAAGAGAAGTTTGCATAAAATTAATGGCGATTTTGAGGATATTCTATTTCATTTAATATAACTAGTTGGTACAGGGTATACTCAATGTCGGCAGGGACGACTTGCTTGCTTCATTTATATTAAATTCATAATTGACAGAATCTGGTCAGCAAGATAAGTGACATTTATTGGTCACACTTCTTGCAAAATAAAAAATCGTCGTTATCTCTCACAGCTCGTGGCTCAACATGCACGGTATTCCAAATTGTTGGAAATAACTCAATATATAATCGCTGAAAATTTAATGCAGTTCTTTGGACCAGTTTTTGAGAAATTTGAATTTTTAATTTTTTGCATTAAATTCATAATTGACAGAATCTGGTCAACAAGATAAGTGACATTTATTGGTTACCCTTCTTGCGAAATAAAAAATCGCCGTTATCTCTCACAGCTCGTGGCTCAACATGCACGGTATCCCAAATGATTGGAAGTGACTCATTATATAATCCCTGAAAATTTCATGCAATTCGTTAGACCAGTTTTTGAGAAATTTGAATTTTTCATTTTTATACCCTGTACCCATAGGGTAAAAGGGTATATTAAAGTCGCTAAAATGTATGTAACAGGCAGAAATAAACGTTTCCGACCCCATAAAGTATACATATTCTTGATCAGCATCACTAGCCGAGTCGATTGAGCCATGTCCGTCTGTCCGTCTGTCCGTCCGTCTGTATGAAAACCTAGATCTCGGAGACTATAAGAGCTAGAGCTACCAAATTCGGTTTGTAGATCCGTCTAGTGTGCAGCCAGATCAAGTTTCTTTCAAATTTTTGCCACGCCCACTTCCGCCCCCGCAAATCGGGAAAACGTATTACAAAAGCTGTATTAAAGATATCGCATTCTAACTTGGCACACCTAATTATATACCCAAACTGGACCAGCTGACCAAATTTTCTTGAAATCGGACGATAAATATCGGAGATATACCTATATGAGTTTTGCCCTGCATTGCCAAGGCGACATTGGCTGGCAAGAGTGAGCGAGACAGCATGCGTTTGCTGTTGCTGCATGTTAAAGAGAAGTTTGCATAAAATTAATGGCGATTTTGAGGATATTCTATTTCATTTAATATAACTAGTTGGTACAGGGTATACTCAATGTCGGCAGGGACGACTTGCTTGCTTCATTTATATTAAATTCATAATTGACAGAATCTGGTCAGCAAGATAAGTGACATTTATTGGTCACACTTCTTGCAAAATAAAAAATCGTCGTTATCTCTCACAGCTCGTGGCTCAACATGCACGGTATTCCAAATTGTTGGAAATAACTCAATATATAATCGCTGAAAATTTAATGCAGTTCTTTGGACCAGTTTTTGAGAAATTTGAATTTTTAATTTTTTGCATTAAATTCATAATTGACAGAATCTGGTCAACAAGATAAGTGACATTTATTGGTTACCCTTCTTGCGAAATAAAAAATCGCCGTTATCTCTCACAGCTCGTGGCTCAACATGCACGGTATCCCAAATGATTGGAAATGACTCAATATATAATCCCTGAAAATTTCATGCAATTCGTTAGACCAGTTTTTGAGAAATTTGAATTTTTAATTTTTTGCATTAAATTCATAATTGACAGAATCTGGTCAGCAAGATAAGTGACATTTATTGGTCACACTTCTGCGAAATAAAAAATCGTCGTTATCTCTCACAGCTCGTGGCGAAACATGCACGGTACTCCAAATTGTTGGAAATGGCTCAATATATAATTTCTGAAAATTTCATGCAATTCGTTAGAACAGTTTTTGAGAAATTTGAATTTTTAATTTTTTTGCACTAAATTCATAATTGACAGAATCTGGTTAGCAAGATAAGTGACATTTATTGGTCACACTTCTTGCGAAATAAAAAATCGTCGTTATCTCTCGCAGCTCGTGGCTCAACATGCACGGTACTCCAAATTGTTGGAAATGGCTCAATATATAATCTCTGAAAATTTCATGCAATTCGTTAGACCAGTTTTTGAGAAAATTGATTTTTATTTTTTGTATTAAATTCATAATTGACAGAATCTGGTCAGCAAGTGAGAAGTGGTCACACTTCTTGCGATATAAAAAATCGTCGTTATCTCTCACAGCTCGTGGCTCAACATGCACGGATAAGTGACATTTATTGGTCACACTTTTTGAGAAATTTGAATTTTTAATTTTTTGCATTAAATTCATAATTGACAGAATTCGGTCAGCAAGATAAGTGACATTCATTGGTCACACTTCTGCGAAATAAAAAATCGTCGTTATCTCTCACAGCTCGTGGCGAAACATGCACGGTATTCCAAATTGTTGGAAATAGCTCAATATATGTATAATCCCTGAAAATTTCATGCAATTCGTTAGACCAGATTTTGGGAAAAATGGAATTTTTCATTTTTTGCATTTTGTTCACGCCAGAAAGGGTGACCAGCGGGGAATGAAGGGGGCTTTTCCCATTATCCTCGAACGGGCACACTAGTATAATTACTAGGCAAGTTCCATGGAAAACTCCATCTTGGCAAGTTGATTTTTCCATCCCCGGCAACTATAAACGTCTCCCGATATTATTCTCGGCCACTTAGTTCTACAAAAACACCTTTATTCGTAAACGCCTTAACACTGTGAATCGGTCCGGTACTTATTTACACTAAATCTGGCCTGTGTTCAAACGAGTTTAACGCGCGTTTTAATTTCCTTCCACTTGGGTAATAAGTCTGGGCTCTCAGATCAGAAGCTTCGCCCCGCTACAAACATTGGTCCTTCGAGCCGGATATCCTTCCACGCCCCAGCTTCGCATCGGTGGAGAATCTGATAAGTAGAACCATTCTTATTGCCATTCCGTTTATTTACATACACATACATGCATGTAGGAAGTGAAGTGTCAGGCGGGCATAATTATGGCAATCGTGCAGTAGGTAATGAGCGAGATCGAACTACACGCAGCGGCCGTACTTATCTAGTCGACTCACTCATTGAAAAATAGAGAGAAGCGTTGATTCAAAAGCACTCACTCGCAATCGTACTCTCGCCTCGATCACATCGCACACGCAAACTTAACGCTAAGGCCATAAACATTGTTAATAAAATAAGTTCGATATTAAGGAAATCACATCCTATCAATAATATTTGAAATAAATAAAACGGGATAAAGTAAAATCCCACAAATTGGGGGCTCAACCGAGATATCTGGCCCAAGACATTTAGTGAAATTTCTGTGTGTGTGAAGTTCACAAGTGAACAGAAATTGTTAAAATTGCATGCATTAACGTGTAATACATATACAAAATCATGGTTGTTGGCGAACGAATTTCACAAGAAGCAACCACTACAAGTTCAAAAAGAAGTGGAAGTTGGTGTGAAAGTACGAGAGGCGACGAGTGGACAGTGAGACGGTGAGACGGTGAGCGATCGGACGACGCAAGTAGAACGTCACTAAGAATTTTGGCGCCGTTTAGGCAAAAGTCAGGCACTAAGTTGATGATAACCAGTGTTTACTGTGGAAGCAGACAGACGAAAGGAGCAGACAGCAGGCACTAAGTTGATGATAACCAGTGTTTACTGTTGAAGCAGACAAAGAGAGCGGACGACACAAACCGTTGCAAGAAGCAGACGACAACGAAAAGTCCAAACGAGCAGGCAGCAGACACGAAGTTGAGATAATTGGTGCAGAAGCAGACAAAGAGAGACCAAAAGAACGAGTGGAAAACAGCAGAGCGAGTAGCGAAGCAGAGCGAGTAGCGAAGCAGAGCGAGTAGCGAAGCAGAGCGAGTAGCGAAGCAGAGCGAGTAGCGACAGCAGAGCGAGTGGCAACAGAGAGCGAACTGAACATCTATAAGAAGGCTGAGTAAGTTGCTACAGCGATATTAAGCGGTTCCATAGAGCAGGACGACTATAGTTGGGTGAGCTGTTTAATTATTGTATTGAGCGTGAGACTTTGCTTGCACGACGAAACCAGACCGGTGGCAAAAATATTGACGAAATTGATGCGAGCTGCAGAGAGCACATTTCTAAGAATCGTCTGAATTTAATCATAACCTACCACAATTTGACCTACATTAACATAGTGTGTAAATCTTGCTAAGTCGTAACAAACTTGATTGATTGATACTAACTATAATTAATATAGCAAACTTGTTAAGCAATATACCTGTAATTGTGTGAAATGGATCGAGGTGAGATTCTAACTTTGCGTATTGAGGAGTTGCGCAGTAAATTGAGAGAGTTAGGGCTAGAGACTACAGGCCTTAAAGCAGAGCTGCAATCGCGTCTACTCGCTCATTACGATCTTATAGAAACTGAGAATGACGGGCAGGAGGCAGATTTCGCGTCGCCTAGAACAATTCGAGAAGTCCCGAACACAGATGGGCAAAGGTCATGGTTCACACTAAAAGATGTGGAGGGAAGCGTTTCAGAGTTTTGCGGTTTAGGTTCGATTGATGTTGTGCAATGGACTAGGGAACTAGAAGAATGCGCTTTAACCGTACAGTGGAGTCAGTTACAGCTTTTTGTGTATGCAAAACAATTGTTAAAGGGAGCTGCATTGTCGTTTATACGTAGTAAGAGAGATATTTGTAGTTGGGAGTCCCTGAAAGTAGCTTTGAAAAACGAATTCAGAGTAAAGGTTTCATCAGCCGAAGTTCATAGAAGACTAAGCAATCGACAGCTGAAGAGAGGTGAGAATCTGTATGAGTTTTTGTATTCATTAATGGAAATCGCAAAGCCGATCGATTTGGAGGACGAAAGTTTAATCGAGTATTTCGTAGAAGGCATACCAGATACGAGAGCAAATAAGGCATTATTGTATCAAGCCAGAACAGTGGATGCGTTGAAAGGTCAAATAGAGACCTACTTAAAATCCTATGATCCTAGGAAGTCGTCAAAGAAAACAACATTGGAGTCATCTTTTCACAAACAAGGTAGAGATAATAGAGAGAAAAGTTCAATAACAAAGGGTGATCGCAAATGTTTTAAGTGTGGCGATCCTTCACACATGATAAGAGACTGCAACAAGAAAACGTTTACTTGTTTTAAATGTGGCAAAACAGGCCATCGCTCATTTGAATGTAAGGAAAAAGATACCACCAAGGTTGAAAGCACCAATGTTGTAGATGATAAATTAGTAAAAGCATCAGGTAAATTTACTGATTCGGGTTTGGAGTTGAAAGAAGTAACTTACAAGACGATTAAATTCAACGGTCTAATTGATACAGGAGCAAATTTGAGTCTCATACGTAAAAGCGTGTTTGTCGAATTTGGAATTAAGTCATTAACAGGATATTCGAAGAGCCTTACAGGCATTGGTGGAAGTCATGTAATGACTTTTGGTAGTTTTAGCATAAGCGTCAAGATAGATGGCATTGAGATGGAAGTCGAGTTTCATATCGTTCCTGATGAAGACATGGCATATGAGGCAATTTTGGGTAGAACCATATTAGATCACGTCGATTTGGTTGTTACAAAGAAAGGTACAAAGTTTGTGAGCATCAAGAGAAAAGAATCTCTGTGTAACGCGAATAAATCTTGTGCTGAGTTGTTTAAGGAATTTGAGAGTATGTGTATGCACAGTGCAGAACAGAATAAAGTGGAAATCAAGAGTGACTTGTCACATATCAGTGCAGAAATCGCTAGTGAAGTTAAGAAGTTGATTAAAAGTTACAAACCTATTAGAAATACAAACACTCCTATAGAAATGAAGATAGTACTAACGGATGAGTTGCCAGTTTATCAGCATCCAAGGCGTCTAGCAGAGTCTGATCAGAAAATTGTTGATAGTACGGTACAAGAATGGTTGGAGGAGAAGATAATAAGGCCAAGTTTTTCCGAATATGCTTCGCCTGTTGTACTTGTAACAAAGAAGAATGGGAAAAAGCGTCTGTGCTGCGATTACAGAAAACTAAATGAGAAAGTGGTCCGAGATAATTTTCCTATGCCACAGATGGATACCGTACTAGAAAAACTTCAAAGTGCGTTGGTTTATACTACTCTAGATCTAACAAACGGGTTTTTCCACGTTCCTGTTGAGGAAAAATCTCAGAAGTACACAGCATTCGTAACTCAGAATGGTCAGTATGAATTCCTTTATGTACCATTCGGAATTTCCAACTCTCCAGCAGTTTTTACAAGATTTATAATGGCAGTAATGAGAGAATCAGTGAAGAATGGAGATGCAGTGGTGTACATGGACGATATAATTATACCAAGTGTTAGCGCGAATGATGGTCTAATTAAACTTAAAAGGGTGTTGAAGATAGCTGCGGGAAATGGGTTGAGAATAAACTGGGAGAAATGTCAGATACTGCAGAGTAAAAGTAAATTTTTTGGGCTATATAGTTGAAAATGGAAGTATTAAGCCAAGTAAGGAGAAGACTGATGCCGTTTCAAGATTCCCCCATCCCACATGACAAGAAGTCAGTTCAACGATTTTTAGGGTTAACATCGTATTTCCGTAAATTTATCGAAGGATACGCAGTAACAGCTAAGCCCTTGACAGACATTTTGCGAAAAGGACAACAAGTTTGAGTTTAAAGAATTGCAAATGATAGCGTTTGAACAATTAAAGTTAGCATTGATCAAAGGTCCCGTTTTAAAGTTATACAATCCTAAGCTAGAGACTGAGATTCACACTGATGCCTCGAAACACGGTTTCGGAGCTGCGCTTTTACAGAAAGATTCAGAAGTTTATTTCATCCGGAACAATATATGAGTCGGAAAACTAAACCTTCCGAAGAGAAGTATGATTCATATGAACTTGAAGTTTTAGCAGTTATTGGAGCATTAACAAAGTGGCGTGTATATGTGCTAGGATTGAGATTTAAGATTGTTACAGATTGTAATGCGTTCACGATGACCATGAAAAAGAAAGAGGTTCCGTTGCGAGTAGCACGTTGGGCAATGTACCTACAAGATTTCGATTATCAGATTGAACATCGTTCAGGTTCAAAGATGCGGCATGTCGATGCTTTGAGCCGTTTATCTTGCTTTCTGCTAACTGACACCATAACCCATAGATTGAGGGAAGCACAGTTGTCAGATGATTGGACTAAATTGATCAGGAGTCTAGTTCAGGAAAAGGGATACGAAGATTTTTATATTGAGAATGATATATTGTTAAAAGACCCAATTCAAGAACTTATTGTCGTTCCATCACAGATGGAAAGAGAAATAATACAGATTGCACACAAACAAGGACATTTTGGAGCTAGAAAGACTCAGGATATCGTAGAAAAGTCGTATTATATTCCAAAATTAAAAGAAAAGGTAGTTCGTGTTGTTGAGTGTTGCGTGGAATGTCTTATTGTTAATGCCAAAACCGGTAAAAAGGAAGGATATTTGGTGCCAATAAGCAAAGGAGATCAGCCATTGATGACATATTACATTGATCACGTTGGCCCGATGGAGGTCACAACAAAGCGTTACAATCATATACTTGTTATCGTTGATGGGTTCTCTAAGTTTGTATGGTTGTATCCGACTCGTGGAACAGGAGTCGATGAAGTACTCAGTTGTCTTGAAAAGCAGGCCGCAATTTTTGGTAACCCGGTGAGGATAATTTCTGACAGGGGAGCAGCATTCACATCCAATGCGTTTAAGGAATATTGTAACAGGCAGGATATACAGCATTTACTGATAGCAACAGGTGTACCCCGCGGCAACGGCCAAGTAGAAAGGATGCATAAGATAATAGTTCCAATGATTTCAAAGTTATGCCAGGAGAATGAGGGAAATTGGTACAAGTATGTAGGTCGTGTGCAACAACTTGTTAATAATACTGCTCCAAGAAGTACAAGAGTTACACCTTTTAAGATTTTGACAGGAATAGAGATGCGTAGTCCTGATAATCCTGAAATAAGAAAGCTGATAACCGATTCGTTAATAGAAGAATTAGACTGTGGTCGTGATGAGATTAGAGCGAAGGCTCGAAAGAATATTAATGAAATACAGCAGGAAATAAAAAGGACGTTTGACAAAAACAGGAAATGGGAAAGAAAATACAATTTAAACGAGTTAGTTGCGATTAAACGTACCCAGTATGGGACAGGTCTAAAGTTGAGAGGTAAATACCTAGGACCATATAAAGTCACGAAGGTGAATAGGCACGGTCGATACGACGTTGAGAAAGTTGACGATGGTGAAGGACCTTGTAAGACCTCAACAGTGGCTGAGTTCATGAAGCCTTGGCTAGGATCATTCGGGTCGAATGACTTGTCAGGACAGCCGATTGTAGGAAGTGAAGTGTCAGGCGGGCATAATTATGGCAATCGTGCAGTAGGTAATGAGCGAGATCGAACTACACGCAGCGGCCGTACTTATCTAGTCGACTCACTCATTGAAAAATAGAGAGAAGCGTTGATTCAAAAAGCACTCACTCGCAATCGTACTCTCGCCTCGATCACATCGCACACGCAAACTTAACGCTAAGGCCATAAACATTGTTAATAAAATAAGTTCGATATTAAGGAAATCACATCCTATCAATAATATTTGAAATAAATAAAACGGGATAAAGTAAAATCCCACATGCATACATACCTGTAGTGAAAAGTTTCCCACTCTTCTCCAAAGCGACTTTTCACTCTAATTTGAGTGGACATTCCATTGTCTTTAATTCATCTATCCTGATTTAGTAGCTTATCCTAGCAATTCCAATCCATTCCTTTCGATTTTTTATTGTTTCCAAGTCCGACAAAAAAAATCATCTACACATATACATACATATCCATGCATACGTGAGTGCAAGTGCAAGCTGAAATTAAAAAGTGCTTTAGTTTTCGTGTTTGGCCCAAGATCACCAACAAACTCACCTGTAATTGACTTGGCCATAATTCCGACCAGTGCTCCGTCGTTCCAAAAACTCAAAAAAAAGAATCCAATCGAAAGTTTTATTTACAACACACATTTGTATATGCATATGCGCCCACACATGCATATGTACATATGTACATATGTACATATGTACATATGTACATATGTACATATTTTTTTTTTTTTTTTTTTTTTTAATTCGTTTATTAAATTATTATAAATAAATAGATAATATATACAATGTTTAAAAGATGCTTGGAAAAGTACAGAGGAGAAAAGTATGGAAAGGGAATGAAGAGAAAAGTTGTGCCATAGAGGAACTGCGGGACTAACGGGGGTTATTGCGTCGCAGGACTATGGCGGACTGTTTACGCCCCTCCTGTTCTTCGTATTTTTTCGATTTCACGAAGTTCTTTGGTGATAATGGCTGCATAATTGCAAACCGCCGACCAATTCTCCTTTTTATTCGTCATTATCTTTGACAGGTTGCCGACTGTTATTTTCTCGCCGAATTTTGCTTCCAGACTTTGACGTTCTTTGATAAATCTCGGGCAATTAAAGAGTATGTGCTCAGCATCCTCAGTCACTCCGTTTAAGCACAATGTGCACTCGGAACTGGTTTCATGACCAAAACGATGCAGGTATGATCTGAAGCATCCAAGTTGTTTCAATGCCTCGCCTGTATGTTTGGTAATCCATCGCTTTTACCCACACCGGTGCACCATAGAGCATTGTGGACTTTAGGACATTCATCAGAAGCAATCTTTGGCTTTACCTGGGTCCTCTTGAGTTTAGCAGGATTCGATTTAGACTTCTTCCCAATTCAGCCGCTTTACTGCTGATCATTGCCAAATGCTGTTTAAAACAGAGGCGAGTATCTAACAGAACTCCCAGGTATCTAATGCATCTCGATGATTTAATTATGCATGTGTCTAGCGTTATTTTTGCTGTTTCAACAGCTTTCCGACTGCTAATTAGTACAGTCTCTGTTTTTTGATCTGCTAGCTCCAGTCCTGCACTGATTAGCCATTGCTTGATGGTGCCCACCGCTGTAACCGTTTTGGCCTCTGCATCGTGAAGATGTTTCGCCACGACCACCAGCGCTACGTCGTCAGCGAAGCCAATTATGCTTGTATCGGGCGGTAGCTGCAGTCGTAAGATGCCGTCATACATTGCGTTCCACAGGAGAGGGCCCAGTACTGAGCCCTGTGGAACACCTCCTTGCACTCTATGTATTCGGTTACCATTCTTGGTGTTGTAGCGCAAGACGCGATTTCGAAAATAGTCCTCTATCATAGAAATCAGACTTTCGGGGACTTTGAACCATTTGAGTGCCTCGAATATCCGACTCCAGTTGGCCGTGTTAAAGGCATTTTTAATGTCTAGTATGGTAATTAGACAATATTGTTTGTTTCCTCCTTTCCAACGTTGTCCCTCTATGGCTTTGGTTGCGATATCAACGACGATTTGTAAGGCGTCAACAGTTGATTTATTTTTACGGAATCCAAATTGTAGGGGAGCTAGGTCGCCTGCCTGCTTGATTGCCGATTCTAGTCGTGCGGCTATTATTTTTTCGAAGATTTTTGCAATCGAGTTTAAGAGACAAATCGGTCTGTAGGCTGAAGGGTCTTCTGCGGCTTTATTTGGTTTGGGGATAAGTACCAAGTCTTGGATTTTCCAGCAATTGGGAAAGGAACATTCGGCTATGCATTGGTTAAATACTTCTGCAAATTTATCTGGGCAGATAGAAACAGCGAGTTTTAAAGCTTTATTTGGTACCCCGTCTGGGCCAGGCGCTTTGTGGTCCTCCAGCTTTGCTGCGGTTGATAATATTTCCTCTGTGGTGACAGGCTCATTCGCTGCCGATGACTGATGTGTTGGTCTCCTTGGGCCTACTGATGAGGTATTAGGGAACAAAGTTTCCACGATATGTTTCAGTTTGGCTTCTTCTGGGACAGCCTGTTTGTTGGCTCTGAGTTTTTTGGTCACCATTTTAAATGCTTTCCCCCAGATGTCATTTTCTGCTGCGTCACAGAGTTCTAGGAAGGATTTTCGTTTACTTTCCTTTATTGCATTTTTTAAAACTTTTCGTTTGCACGCGTACTGCATCTGTAGTGCTGGGAATTCTCCTCTGCCACGCGCTCTTTGATAGCATCTTCTAGCTTTAAGACATTCTTTTCTTGCTTCCGATATGGAGTTATTCCACCAGTATACTTCTTGATGGTGCCGACTATGACTCCTGCGGGTTTGCATACTGGCGTCACAAGCTGCTGACACTGCTTCGTTTAACAATGTGGCATAATTGTTGGCATCCCCTACTAGTGTGGGAATAGTTAGAGCCGACCTAAAAATAACAGGATTGAGAGTGTCTATTTTATATTGTTTGCATCTTTGCGGCGGTGCAAGTCTTCGTGTTGGTGCATTGCCTATTGTGCAAATAATAGCGTTGTGGTCGCTTGCTGTATAGCTTTTGCTAAGCTCCCATCTGGCCGAATGAAATAAGTCTCTGCTTATGAATTTGATGTCTATAACGGAGCCGTACCCGGCTCTTTGGAAGGTATGCTCCGAACCTGTGTTCAGCACCGTGAGATCTAGCGTTGCAAAAGCCTCCAGTAAGGTGCGGCCTCTGGTGTTCGTTTGGCTGCTACCCCATTCCTCTGACCAGGAGTTGAAGTCGCCAGCTACTATTACTTTTTGTTTCCCTCTAGCATCTGTGACAAGCCGATCAAGTGCCATTTCAAATTCGTTTATATGTAGGCTTGGTGCCATATAGCAGCTGTAGAGCCAAATGTCTTTGACTTTAGCACGCACAAAGCCGATAGAGGAGTGTTGCATTTCTATTGGCGCTGGTGAGTTCGTTCCACAGTTCCATACCGCCTTACCCGTTACATCGCAGACCCATGAACTTCCCGTTCGACTTCTGTAAGGCTCGCTCAGGATTGCAATGTCGATATTAAGCTCTCGCACCATTTGCTCCAGTAAGTCTTGAGCCATTGCACAATGGTTAAGATTGAGTTGGAGAATCTTCATATTGATTTTTCGTTAAACCTCCGATCAGACAATCTGTTCGCCAGCGGGCAGAATCTGCTGCCAGGGTAGTGCTTCGTTTCTTCACGATTTGCGGCTGAACAATTAAAACATTTTAGTTCATTACTGCATTCTGCCGCTTTGTGGGATGTTTGCCCACATTTTAAACACCAGTTGGTTCGGTCTATTTTGCTCGTGCATTCTGCTACTTTATGGCCAAAATTTAGGCATTTGTAGCATCTCTTCTGCCCTTGCCTTTCTCTTATTCGACAGCTAGACCAGCCGACTCTTAGGTTTTTCTTTGCCAGTAGTATAAGTGCAATTTCGCGTGGCATACTCAAAATGGCCATTTGTGTATCGCCGTACATTCTGCGCAGGTTCTTAATTGTAACCAGGGTGGACTTGGTGCCCAATTCTGCCTCAATTGCAGCACTTACATCTGACGCGGTGACCAGACAGTCTAGATCTCGCACCTCGAGCCAGGTTTCGTCGCCAACGGCTCTAACGTTGGCTGCTTGGCCTAGAACATGGCTTATCTCATCCTTGAGCTTTTGACTGCTAGCTCCGCTGGTGTCGCTCAATTCAAGCAGTAGCTCGCCTCTGGCAGTTTTTCCTCGCTCGCTTGACCTTATCCTTTACCCCGTTCAATTTGCCGTCCTCTCTTCTTGTGACCATGCCGAGGATCTGGGCATATGAATAGCCTTCCTGGCCTTTGATCAAGATGGCCTCTGATCTTCCTTTTCGTTCTTTCGGCTTCTTTTGTCGCTTGTTTGGTACCTGTTGCCACTTAGATGCATCCTCGCTTGTATTTTTCCTGGTTTCAGAGCTACTCTGGGAGAGTGGAATCTTTTGAACCAGTTGTGCTGCGTAAGACTGATTGGTTTTCTCCCCATTACGTTGCCGCTTTGGTGGAGTTTTCCGCTGTGCATCCGCTTCTTCTCTGTGCCGTTTTGGAGTATCGACAGAGTTTATTATGGAAGAGACGTTTTTACCATGTTTGTTGCCTAAGTTCTTGACATTGGGCGTGGTCTGGGTTGCTGAGTTTATTTTCTTCTCGTTTTTTGCGAAATCTCCAGCTAGCAACTTTAGACAGAGCAAATCATGAAGCTCTTTCATGCGGACAATTGCCTGTTTGGTGTTCATATTTATATGACGCACCGGTGGTTTTCCATCTTCTTTCTTGTTGAACGTGTTTGCCATTTCGTGAATTAGTCTGCCTAATTCATCTAATTCGACAATTTCCGTCGTCAAGAGGCTTTCAACATTTCCTGGTGCCTCTCCTGGGTTATTATTCGACCTAATTTGAGCTCCGCTTATGGGAGCAGTGGGCGCCATTGGGGACTCTCTGAGCCGAGAGCGCTTACCAAAGATCGCCTCTTCTGCTGCTTTATCTGCATTATCTACATTCACGCCATCCAGACGATGGAGCTGATCCATGGACGCTACGAACTTTTCCATTCTCGCCTATTGTCGATACCTGTATTCAAATTCGGACTTAGAAGTAACTGCCTATAGGGTTATGGCGGTTAGAATTATTTAAATTTGAACGTTAAGGTCCAGAGGCGCCACCTGCCGGGTTTGGGCAGGTGTCCCCTTATGATTTTCTCCAGTGATCAACACTGACGTAAGCCAGCTGTTCGGTGACAATGATAAGAGGAAGAACCTTTCTTGCAACAACAATTTGCGGAGTGGATTGGAGAAATTTATATTTTTTTACGCACCCACACAGGCAGGAATCCGAGAGAGGCGCGAAAAAATTTGGATACTCAACTCTCCGCCCCCACCCCCTTCCCAAGGAACCTGGGCGGATCGCTCCGGCAAGAAGCAAGGTACCTGGCCGCCTCAGGGCCGGTCAGAAGTCCCAACAGTACAGGGGCATGTTGCGTTGTTCCCAAAAGGCTCCTTCCAAGCACTGCTTTGCACCTCCAGGTACGCGCGCCACCAACCTGTGGAAAAAAAAATAGTGGAGCGGTTTTATAAACACAACTTCACCGAACCACCACACATATGTACATATGTATAGCCATACGTGCACCGGCATTTGAATACATCTGTGTATATGCATACTATACATATGCCTTTCGGCATCGACATTTGTTCTTTTTCTTTGGTTTTCCGCACTAACTTCACAAATTTCTGACTTGCATTTCACTTGAATATTAATTCAACAAGTAAAAATAAATAAAATTCAGAACAAATATTAAAAAAAAAAAAATATTATTCCAATTCCGAATTAATAATTTCGGCATTTTCGTGTGCGTGTGACTAATAATTTCCGTCAATAAAATTTAATTTTGTTGACAAATTTCCACAAAAAGTGCGCCCTTTCCCGTTTCGTATTTCCAGCGTAATCGATTCGAAATATTCCGGTTTTTTATTTTTATAATTAATTTTCCCAGAATTTTAAATCTAATAAAATACCGTGCAATATAAAGCACAGGCATTCCAGCCACGGACAAATCTTAGCGGCTTTTCGATCCGCTTGCAGCAAATAAAATCATCTGAATGAATAAATCCGAAAAGCTGCAATCGAAATAGCGCTTAATGGTTTTGGACCGTTTCCACTGGACCACATAAACTACAGTCACCACACAAATCACATTTTAAAAAATTATTTAAAATTTTATAAAATTATTTATTTTTATTTTTGCTGGTATTTTATCTACATAAAGATATATTTTTATTCATTGTTATTCTACTCATCGATTTGCCGACGCATCCGTTCGGTTTCCAAATTCGATATATATTACAGTCCACTACGGTCAAATTCGTTGACCAACACGATATCCTTCGTGACTCGTTCTAGCTCAATCTAGCTATGCCCACAGATCCTGCTAAAAGCAGCCACAAAACCGATTGTCTAGCAGTGCCTCGTCGATCCACGTCGCCATCCACTCCGCTATCCAATTCCAAGGTATTCCGCAATACCGACACCGTCAAGCGTTCCTCCAACGCTCAATCAGCACCAGGCCTTTTCGGCACTACGCCCAAAAGAGCATCCGTCTGCAGTCGCTTTCACTCACTCATTATTGGTCACATTTCTTGCGAAATAAAAATGGTCATTATCTCTCACAGCTCGTGGCTCAACATGCACGGTGTTCCAAATTGTTGGAAATGACTAAATATATGTATGTATAATCCCTGAAAATTTCATGCAGTTCGTTAGACTAGTATTTAAGAAATTCGCATTTTTCATTTTTTTTTGCATTTAATTCATAATTGACAGAATCTGGTCAGCAAGATAAGTGACATTTATTGGTCACCCTTCTTGCGAAATAAAAAATCGCCGCTATCTCTCACTTCTCGTGGCTCAACGCGCACGGTATCCCATATGATTTGAAATGACTCAATATATAATCCCTGAAAATTTCATGCAATTCGTTAGACCAGTTTTTGAGAAATTTGAATTTTTCATTTTTTGCATTAAATTCATAATTGACAGAATCTGGTCAGCAAGATAAGTGACATTTATTGGTCACCCTTCTTGCGAAATAAAAAATCGCCGCTATCTCTCACTTCTCGTGGCTCAACGCGCACGGTATTCCAAATTGTTGGAAATAACTCAATATATAATCCCTGAAAATTTCATGCAGTTCGTTAGACTGGTATTTCAGAAATTGGTTCAGCCCAATTATGCTGAGCTTGCATTCTGGTCATGTGAGTTCACTCTTGCGCCTCACCCCTCTTATTTTTGTAGCTGCCAACAAGCAGCATAAGTTTTTATACGTAGCTTATTTTCATTCGAATAAAAGTTGACTAAGAGCACAGACGTGCTCATTAACAAAAACCTTTTAATAAATATTGGAATAAATTGAAACAATCAATATGTACTAATATACATATTTCATGGCGAACGTGACAGGACCGTGCCGTGAAAAGTGCCTGATTAAACAATAAAAAAAAAAAAAAAATTTTTTTTGATTCGACTGAGATAATCTGCATTTGCTCAGTACAGTCGTACCTCGCATCGTTTAGCACACACTCGCTAACCAATTTCCCAACAACAAAATATGTGCACATACATACTGCCAAGTGAATGGCCAATACAGAAGTGACGTTCGAAAGTGCTGCTCCTGTCGAGCAAAGGGATGCACCCACACTAGAAGAGGCTCTAGTGGTGTATCCAAACGATGGACCACGCCCACTCACCATAGCTGAGTACCGGACTCGCAGAAAAAGAATCGCCCTCCTGCGTCAGAGACGATTGGTGCAGGATATGTTGAAAACTACAACTTTGCCTGAGGAAGACCGACAACTCCACATAGAGAGTTCAAAACAACTTGAAGAACAACTTTGCCGTGGTGCAAAGTAACGCAAATCGGATTTCCGATATTGCCTTTAATTTTAAAAAAATTTTCACTTTTCATTCATCAATTTTTTTTTAAAAAAAAAATTTTTTTTATTATGTTTATATAACTAATCATTTCAATCATTTAATTTTAATTAAACCCTCAAGCCGATACGTGCAAACGCTGCTTGAAAAATACTAACAAAAAAAAGTAGGCTATTACTAACACATGTGGTTGGAGTATACTTTGTAAAATTTTAATGAAATGTAAACCTGAGTTGTGAGCCAACCACATGAGCTATCCCCCTTCTAACTTCCACGTCTCTGTCACTGCTATAAGCAGTTGAATGTATACGTTCATTTCTTCATGTATGCTTATACAATGTAATGAATCATTATTAACCAATTAATTTTTCAATGATCTATTGATCACTTTAAGTGGATATCACAATTGATATCCCATTACATTTTTAAATTTTTCTTCAAAATATTAAATTCAATGAAATTTAAAAAAAAAAAATCTTTTTTTATTATGTATACGTTTTAGGTATGATTAGTTTCTGTTAACTTTTATGGATAATTTAGGAAAAAAGGTAGATTTTCAAAAAATTTTAAATACATTATTTATAGACAAAATATCGAATTTCTTCAAAGTAGCTTCCCCAAAACCAAAAATGGGTTTAATTGACACGAAAACAGTGGATTCCACTGCCAATGTGATCAATAAAGTAGAAGTAGAGACACAAGGTCTAACAAATATTACGATCTTATTGATCGTAATAGCATTAACTTGCTAATTAAAATTTACATAATGCACAATAGGTGCTTGAAAAGAAAATATTTGAGTAATGCGAATGATCTAGATAAAGTCTAGATACACAAAAAAAATAGTTAAAAAAAAAAGAAGGCAATTAAAAGAAGAAAAAAAACACACAACTAATAGGTTGAAAAAATAATCAAAAAGAATCAATTAAAAAAAAAAACCATGAAAACCATTAACTTTTAGATATTCAAATTTTGAAAATACTTTATTGATAGATGGAATATCAAAGTAGCTTCCTTAAAAACTAAATTAGCAGGGCAAATGACTTAGAGAAGTTTAAAAAAAGGAAGAGACGAAAATTTTTTTTAATAATAATAATAATAAAAATATCAAAGAAGCTAACTTCGGCTCTGCCGAAGTTTGTATACCCTTGCAGCAAAATAATTGGTATAAATGTTTAACAAAATCAGAAAAAAAAAACAAAAAAGAAGAAAAAACACAACCAAAAATTTTCACTTCTTCACCGAGCGAGCATTGAACCATCAAACACCGAGCCCATCGTGCCACCGATCTCTATATACTACGCCAGTTAATTCGACATATATGCAAACCCATTGCATCTCGCTCTGTCAATTTCGTTCTGTGTAAGAACACAACACAAATATTTCTGTCTCTCTCACACACCGCGTGGTGGTTGAATTTTTGCATATGTATGTGTGTGCGTAAGCATTAAAATAAAGTTAATTTCATTTAAATTTGATTATTGATTTGTAACCTTAATAATTATCCGATCTTGTTAAAAATTAAATTTAAATGCAACAACAAAAAAACAATAATTTTATATATTTCCTATTTGGTGCCGCGCGGATTCGAACACGGGTCTTTTGTGTTTGTACGGCAGATTTCTTGGAATTTGTTTTTGTTTCTTTGCTGCCAAAGAAAATTGCTTATTTTACTCGAGGTACCTCCACGTTTTAGTTAATAGCTCCTGTGATAATTATCCGATCCGACTAATTTTCACACTCTTCATACTTGATAGATCAAGGAACTTTTCATGTTTCAACCATATAGCTTGAAATTTGAGGCTGTCATCGTGATTCAAACAGACAGACGGACATGTCTCAATCGACTCGTCTATTGATGCTGATCAAGAATATATATACTTCATGGGGTCGGAAACGTATATTTCTATGCGTTACAAACATCTGACCAATTTTATAATACCCGCTGCAAGGGTATAAAAAAAAAAAAAAAAAATGACATTAGATGAATATTTTGCAAAAATTAGAGATAGGAATCCAAATATAGTAACCGATTTACTAGAGGTTTTTAAGACCAAACAAAGCAACTCACCTCAACGCGCATTAGATCTGGCTACCATCAGTCTTACATACCTGGAAATAACGGGAGAAAATTTCCCAATCCAAGGAAATAACAGAGTAGCCCTGTGCTTCATTCTCACAGTACCTAGCATATGCTGTTATACAAACGCAGCAGGTACTTTTTGCTTTTATCTAATGGATGGCTTGGCCGTCACCGCGTTCGGACGTATTTTTTATCGCGCTCCGCAAGTTCATCGGTGTCAGCATTTAAATCAGTGTTAAACTAAAGTGACAGGGGTCTCAGTCGCCACAGAGACGCCCAATCACAATTTTATATTGTTATTTGTAACTACAAATAATAATACTTAGTAAATATCTAAATTTACTAGCAATGCCAACGTGTAAAGAGACCAACTTGGGCCCATCTTCACTAGAATCTCGCCAGCAACAGCTACAAGAACAACTTCTCCAGCAACAAAACGAGCGTCGCCTATCTATTCAACGCAACAATGCATACTTCTCAGTAGTGTCTCCAACAACCACAACAACAATAAGCGCTGAATCCAAAAGTGCAAGTACGAGCAAATTGCTTACACCAACCAGCAACAATTTGTCTTGGAGCGCCCAATGCGCTTCACCCTCAAATTCGCTTACACCTCAAGTGTTAATTGGGTCATTGGGTTCGCCGACCGCCGTCAGCGCGCTCACAACAACAACAATTGCAGCTACTGCTCCAACAACAACTGTAACAGCAGCAACGTCTGCAATACCTTCGATCACCGTCCAGCAGACTACCTCAACAAAGTCTACCCATCCAGTGACGGTGAATCCAAAGTCACCTGTTCAGACTGGCATGGACAGATATATTAATATAAACAAGCGAAAGCTTAGCCCTCATACTAAAAGAGGCAACACTCCTAAAATGTCCAAAAGCAACATTGCTGAACGTAAAGCTCTGGAGGGCAACAGATTCCAAATTCTGGCAAATCAGCCGGAATCTCAAGAAGGAGTTTCCCAAACAAAACCCTCAGTAGCCAAGCCACCACCATTTTACATCCGTGGTGCAAACTGCACTTCATTGGTGCCTAAGTTGGTGGCCCTAGTAGGTAAGGATAACTTTTATGTGACCCCACTTAACAGGGGGAACATAAGAGAAACTAAAGTCCAAACAAACAACGAACAGTTATATCGTACTATAGAAAAGTACTTTAGAACGGAGAATGTAAACTTCTACACATTCCAATTAAAGAGCGCCAAAGGTCTTCAAGCCGTGATTAAAGGCATTGAACCCTCGGTTCCGCCTCAGGAAATTGCAGAGGCATTGGAAGAGAAGGGCTTTGAGGTGAAGTCCGTCTCAAATATATTAAACAGAAACAAAATCCCACAACCTCTGTTTAAAGTGGAGCTACAGCCTGATGCACGAGCATTAAAATCCAATGCAGTACATCCTATCTACAACCTGCAACTACTGCTACATCGCAGAATCACTGTCGAGGAGCCTCACAAGAGGAATCATCCTCTACAATGTACTAAGTGCCAGGAGTTTGGCCATACAAAGTCGTTCTGCAGTCTTCGCCCAGTTTGCGTTGGCTGTGGACAAATTCAACAAGAGTGTGTCTGTTCCGACAATAAAACAAACGACAATACAAGGAAGTGCAGCAACTGCGGTGGAAATCACACCGCAAATTACAGAGGATGTCCTGTCTATAAGGAACTGAAGGCCCGTCTTAATGCAAAGAAATCTACGGCTCGTATCCAGGGCTCCACACTTATTCCCTCGCAAACCACACCGGGAATATTCTTCTCAAGAGCTGTAAGGTCATCAGCTGCTCCAACGACAACTACTCCTGGAGTAACTTTTGCAAGCGTGCTGCGCAACGGAAGTTCACAGCCCTCTACATCTGTAAATCCCGCTACAATCTCAAACAATGCGGCCCCAAGTCCACCCGTACTCGGCCAGCAACCCAACGGGATCGAAACGTTGTTGATCTCGCTAAATCAAAACATGACAAACTTCATGACGTTCATGCAAAATTGCATGCAGGAACTTATGCGGAACCAAAACTTGCTCATTCAAAAGCTTTTGGACAACAATAAATAATGTCAGCACTACATATAGGACTATGGAATGCAAACGGCATTTCCAAGCACAAACAAGAACTGTCACTGTTTCTGGACTCAAATGATATTGATATCATGCTGTTATCGGAAACTCACCTTACCAACAAAAACAACTTCCAAATACCTAAATATGCATTCTACGCAACAAATCACCCAGATGGCAAGGCTCACGGAGGAACTGGCATCCTAATCAAAAACCGAATTAAACACTGTCTCCACAATGGATTTGCCAAACAATACCTACAAGCAACTTCAATAAGTGTCCAAACCACTTTCGGCAGTACAACCGTGGCTGCACTGTACTGTCCACCACGATTCTCAATCTCTGAAAAAGAGTTTACTGACTTCTTCAACACACTCGGAGTACGATTTATTGCTGCAGGAGACTACAACGCCAAGCACCCTCATTGGGGATCCCGCCTGGTAAATCCAAAAGGCAAACAGCTATATAACACAATCATCAACCCAGCAAACAAATTGGGCTACGCCTCACCGAAAAAGCCCACGTACTGGCCAACAGATCCACGTAAGCTCCCAGATCTAATAGACTTCGCAGTCACCAGGGGAATTACGCACAACTTAATAAGGGCAGAGTCACTAGCAGAATTGTCATCAGACCACTCGCCAGTAATTTTCACTGTATTAACATATCCTCAAGTAACAGAGCACCCACTCGGACTAACAAATTATAAAACAAACTGGCTCAGATTTAAGAAATATATAAGCACCCATATCGAGCTAAATCCCAAACTGGACGACGAAGAAGACATCGAGTTTTTGCACCTCTGCATTAGAGTCGATGCTCATTGAAGCAGCTGATATCTCCACCCCAAACATTGGCCACACCCAGGAAAAACACAAGTCTAACAACCGACTAATTGAACTTCTTGTAACAGAGAAAAGACGACTCAGGCGAGAATGGCAAATGTCCCGATCACCGGCAGCAAAATATCGCCTAAAGGCAGCTTCCCGAACCTTAGCAAAAGCGCTTAGACAAGAAGAAGCAATAGCACAGCGGCAATACATCGAGAAGCTTTCCCCCACCAGCACCAAATATCCGCTGTGGAAAGCTCACCCAACCATAACTGCCCCAACCGAGATAATTTCACCTATACGATGCCCAACTGGCAAGTGGGCCCGTTCAGACGAAGAAAGAGCACTCACCTTTGCAGCTCATCTAAAAACGGTTTTTCTGCCAAACCCGTCAACAAACTCATTCCAGCTTCCCCCTCTAAGCACCCCAGTGGAAACCGAGCCACCGAAATTCCAAGCGGAGGAAATTTCTGCAATTATTAAAAACTATCTTAACCCAAGAAAGTCGCCCGGCCATGACAAAATAACCCCGAAAATGATCCGAGAACTCCCGATCTGTGCCGTGCGATACATCTGCAAACTTTTCAACGCGATAGTAAAAACTGGTCACTTTCCAATAAGTTGGAAAAAATCAGTAATCACAATGATCCCAAAACCCGGAAAAGACAAAACACAGCCATCATCGTACAGACCCATCAGTTTATTGCCAAGTCTTTCAAAACTATTTGAAAAGGTCCTACAACTCCGTATAAATACAATCCTGGTAAACCAAAATATAATCCCACATCATCAGTTTGGCTTTCGTGAAAAGCATGGCACAATTGAGCAAGTCAACCGTATCACCTCAGAGATCCGTACAGCATTCGAGCAAAAAGAATATTGTACAGCAATTTTTCTCGACGTCGCCCAAGCCTTTGACCGAGTTTGGCTTGACGGCCTAATATACAAAATAAAAGCGTCGCTTCCACAATATACACACAGGCTAATGGAATCTTATCTATCCAACAGAAAATTCGCTGTACGATGTAATAGCTTCACCTCTGATGACTTCGAATCAAAAGCAGGTGTACCTCAAGGCAGCGTGTTGGGTCCAACACTATATATTTTATACACAGCGGATATACCAACAAATCGTACACTCACCACATCTACTTTCGCCGATGACACGGCTATCCTTAGCCGCTCCAAATGTCCGATCAAAGCTGCAGAGCAACTGGCAACCCACTTAAAGGAAATTGAAAATTGGCTAGCAGATTGGCGCATCCGTGTAAATGAACAGAAATGTAAGCACGTTACGTTTACCCTCAATAGAAGAAACTGCCCATCATTGACTCTCAACAACGTGCCAGTGCCTCAATCCGACGATGTTGTATATCTTGGAGTTCACCTCGACAGAAGATTAACTTGGCGTAAGCATATCGAAGCCAAGAAAAAGCAACTAAAGCTTAAAGCAATCGGACTACATTGGCTTATCAACGCTCGATCTCCCCTATGCTTGGAATTCAAAGTTCTCCTCTACAACTCTGTGTTAAAACCCATCTGGACATACGGCTCTGCACTGTGGGAAAACGCAAGCAAGAGCAACATCGAAACCATACAAAGGGCTCAATCCAAGATTCTCAGAACTATCACGGGAGCACCGTGGTATATCAAAAACGAAAACTTACAGAAAGACCTACATATTCCTAGTGTACTAACCGAAATAAAGGTACAACAGCTAAAGTAAACCGCTAAGCTGTAGGCCCATCCGAATACCCTCGCCAAATCATTAACCCGAGTATGCGATAGAACTCGTCTCCAACGAAACGACCTTCCAACCCTCTAGCAAATAATCAGGGCCATAGATTAATGAAGCATCCTTCTGATGCTAGGCTACGTATTAGATTAAGATAAAACTAGGAAATTGTTGTTAGTCTTATACACTATATAAGAGATCCAACAAATAAATAAACGCAAAAAAAAAAAAAAATCTAATGGATGAAATACAACGTAAAATAAAATAAAAAAAAAAATAAATATAAAAAAGAAGAAGAAGGTATAATAAAATAACACCACATATTTAAAGAATGACCGACTGGCAAGTGATCGTTGCACAAGCCAGAATTCTGAAAGAGGAACTACTAAAATCAATAAAGTGTATCAGTCAGGATAGGACAATTAGTCCAAACACCCTTGACAAACACATAGATATAATTCAAACCACTCTTCAGCAAATTCGTTTGCTATTAAAAAAACATTTTGATTCCCATACAGAAGGTCATAAGTGTGCCGCTAAAGCATTCTATAAGGAGTGTAGAGACAAATCTGTCTCGGCGTTGGCAAAACACGATGTTCAGTTCGCCAGAGTATCTGACCTAGATACAACAAAAGTTCTTAACGAAGATATCGAGAATAGCCAGAAAAAAATAAACTTTACAATGGCAGAAAAAGTAATTGCCGACAAGGAATATGTAAGACAAGTCATGTCTTCAGTCCCTGAGTTTGACGGTCAAAGGACCTCACTCACCCGTTTCGTTACGGCATTAAAGTTGGTCGAACGAACTAAAGGAGACCAGGAGGATTTGGCCATTGAAGCCATAAAGTCCAAAATCACCGGCTCCGTTGCCCGCAAAGTCCAAAATGAGACTACAATAATGGGCATAATAGAAAAACTAAAATATAACGTTAGAGGCGAATCAACTGACGTTAAATTGCAAAACTCATGAACGCCCAACAAAAGGGTAAAACAGCATCAGAGTATGCTATGGAGCTTGACAACTTGCGAAAGCAACTTGAAGCCGCCTTTATTGACCGTGGTTTAGATCCCGACAACGCAGAAGAATTCGCTACAAAAGAAGCTATGAAGACGCTGATCCACCAATGTCAGCACGAGCGAATTTGTACCATATTGGAAGCTGGACACTTAAGTCGTTTTAATGATGCTATGGGTAAATATATCCGTCTCATGACCGAAACGACTGGAAGTCCCAGCACCATATTGTACCAGCGTGGGAGTGTAGTGATCATATAGTGTATACAAAAGTCGCTACATCTCTTAATCACTTAAGAAGGCATGCAATGCAAGTGCATATGCGTTGTCACAAAATTATACTATTCCACACACTAGAATGCAAGGCAGGCATACTAGCCTAATTAAACTATTTTGTAGCATAAGCAATCCATGTAAACCAGACCATAAGAAACAGTATAAATAAAGCGGTCTCGACCCTACGAGGTCAGTCAGCCTAATCGCATCCAACTGCGAGTAACCAAACTATCGGCTTGCCTCCTTACTTCAAGGTCGCCTACTATTTGGCGCCGCGTTCTACTCGCGTCATAAAGAACCTTTCCATAATTACATGGCGATCCTGCCAGATTCCAAATAAGGGATCAAGGCACCGCTTAATAAAGCGAAGACGCGGAAGACGAGAGAAGACCCCAAATCCTTTCCAGAAGCGGAACTGCCCAGATGAGCGTAACGCATCTGGAGGCAGTAAAGAAGGCGCAAAAGGAGTGCCCCCTTGACGGTCCACGACCATTGACCGTGGAGGAATACCTCGCCCGCCAGAAAAGTATTAAATCCCAGGCACTGCGGAAACAAAGAGAAGAAGACAAATTAACCAGAATCCCGAAGGCCCAGTAGCCCAAAAGACGAGGCGGATATCTCGCCAGATACCGTCGAAAGAGAGCATCCTTGCTGGAACTGGACCAGCGGAACCCACCAATACCGTGGGACGACGCGCAAGTCGTTTGGACAATAATCCATGCTCTAGAAGACGAGAACCAAAAAGAGCAACAACAACAAAGGCGGAAGCAGCAGCGACAGCAGCAGCAGTAAAATATCAAAGAAGCTAACTTCGGCTCTGCCGAAGTTTGTATTCCCTTGCATTAAAATAATTGGTGTAAATGTTTAACAAAATCAAAAAAAAAAAAAAAAAAAAAAAAAAGAAGACGAGCACCAAAAAGAGCAACAAAGGCGGAAGCAGCAGCGACAGCAGCAGCAGTAAAATATCAAAGAAGCTAACTTCGGCTCTGCCGAAGTTTGTATACCCTTGCATCAAAATAATTGGTATAAATGTTTAACAAAATCAAAAAAAAAAAAAAAACAAAAATTCAAAAAATTTTCAGTCCTTCACCGAGCATTGAACCATCAAACACCGAGCCCCATCGTGCCATTCACCTCTACACACTACGCTACCTTCCTACGTAAGCTATTTCGACATATATGCAAACCCATTGCATCTCGCTCTTTCAATTTCGTTCTGTGTAAGAACACAACACAAATATTTCTGTCTCTCTCACACACCGCGTGGTGGTTGAATTTTTGCATATGTATGTGTGTCCGTGAGCATTAAAATACATTTAATTTGTATCAAATATGATTATTGATTTGTAACCTTAATAATTATCCGATCTTGTTCAAACTTGGTGTAGGGTGTATGGGTAAAAATTAAATTTAAATGCAACAACAAAAAAACAATAATTTTATATATTTCCTATTTGGTGCCGCGCGGATTTGAACTCGGGTCTTTTTGTGTTTGTACGGCAGATTTCTTGGAACTTGTTTTTTGTTTCTTTGCTGCCAAAGAAAATTGCTTATTTTACTCGAGGTACCTCCACGTTTTAGTTAATAGCTCCGGTGATAATTATCCGATCCGACTAATTTTCATACTCTTCATACTTGATAGATCAAGGAACTTAACTTTTCATGTTTCAACCATGTAGCTTAAAATATGAGGCTGTCATCCTGATTCAAGCAGACAGACGGACAGACGGACATGTATCAATCGACTCGGCTCTTGATGCTGATCAAGAATATATATAATTTATGGGGTCGGAAACGTATATTTCTAGGCGTTACAAACATCTGACCAATTTTATAATACCCTCTGCAAGGGTATAAAAAAACAAAAAACAAAGTAAGCAGAAAAAAAAACCCAAAGAAAACCAAAAATGTTAAATAATATTAAAAAGAGTGCTAATACAGCACCTTTGTGGTAAAAAGCGAAGTTCGCCACCACAATAACAAATATAAACACATATGTAAAACACACAAACACACAAATATCTATTCATCAAAGAAAAAAAAAAATAATAAATACATTTTGCA
>JAEIGH010000315.1:0-75614 GCA_018903575.1 Drosophila saltans
GATATATAGACAGTAAGTGTTTTGAAAAGTTAAGCCGTGCAAAATGGCAAGTGCGTATATGTGAATAGAACCGCTCAACGCGGAGAACTATGATACGTGGAAATTGCAAATGTGTGCAATTCTAGTGAAAAACGAATTGTGGCAATATGTAAACGGGGTAAAGACATGCCCAGAGGAAGCGTCAGAAAGAGCGGCGTGGAAAGCTCTAGACGAAAAAGCTCGTGCTGATATTTTGTCGTCGATCAGCACATCGGAGTTGGCCTTGATTGAAAATTGTGAATCCGCAAGAGATTGTTGGATTAAGTTGCAAGAGACATTTCAATCAAAAGGGCCTATGCGCAAAGCAAGTTTGTTAAAACGGGTAGCGTTGTCCCGTATGAGTGAGGAAAATGATACGCGTCAGCATATACAGTCATGGACAAAAGTTTTGGCAACTACCCTGTTTCCAAATAAAAACCAGAATATTTAGTTAACAATGTTAGTGTTTCAATTGTTTATATTTTTTTAAATATTCTTAGATATTTATTGATTGTATAAACAGTTAAAAAACGAACTTTTTTCAAAACTTAATTTTATAAAATAATAAAAACGAAAAGCTTGTCGATTTCAATTGGACAAAAGTATTGGCAATACAAATTATAACTTAAAAATTTAGCTACTAAAAAAATAAGTATTTAGTTGGTATGCCTCTTTTGTTTTATCACGTATTTTGAATAGTTTAGCATTGAATGCACCAGTTTTTCAGTTACTTTCTTATCTATTTTTAGCCACTGCTCCATTAAAGCCGCCTCATGGTCAGATTTGGTCGCTATCGATAGCTTTTGAAGCCTTTTATCAAGTTCTTTACATAAATGTTCAATTGGATTGAGATCAGGTAATTGGGGGGTGTGGAAGAAGGTGTGCAGTATTGTATGCAAGCCAGAAAAGTAAAGTAAATGAGCTGCCTAAACTCAACATTTCTGCACTTTTTTTAAATTTGCCTTTAAAATTTCGATATACATATGTTTGTCCATTATACCATCTATAAAAATAAGCACTCCAACGAGAGCAGAAGACATGCAGCAGCACACCGAAGCCCCTCCGCCACCATGTTTCACTGCTGCCAATTGGTTGCATGCGTCTCATGCAGTGTTCGGCTTCCTCCATACCTTTACTGGACCATTTTTTTTTGTTTTTTGGGATCAGATTCTGTTTTTGGATGAGAGCAAATTTACCGTGTTCCGATCAGATGGTCCAGTAAAGGTATGGAGGAAGCCGAACACTGCATGAGACGCATGCAACCAATTGGCAACAGTGAAACATGGTGGCGGAGGGGCTTCGGTGTGCTGCTGCATGTCTTCTGCTCTCGTTGGAGTGCTTATTTTTATAGATGGTATAATGGACAAACAAATGTATATCGAAATTTTAAAGGCAAATTTAAAATGAAGCAAGCAAGTCGTCCCTGCCGACATTGAGTATACCCTGTACCAACTAGTTATATTGAATAAAGTCGAACACCCTCGAGATCTCCTTTGATTTAATTCAAAATTTTCATCGAATGCATGCTATCTCGCTCACACCTGGCACAGCTAATCTCGCACTTGTTGGTTCAGTACAAAACGCACATTCGTATATCTCCTATATTTATTGTCCGATTTCGACTAAATTTAGTCAGATGTTGAATTTTAGCCACATTATTAGATGTGCCAAGTAAGAATGTGATTTCTTTAAAACTTCTCTAGTAATTCATTTTTTCTAAATTGCGGGGGCGGAAGTGGGCGTGGCAAAAAATTTTAAACTATCTTAATTTGCGTAGGCACTAAACAAAAGTTCGAACACTCTCGAAATCGCAATCAATTCAAAACAAAATTCCCTTTTACATGCAGCAGCAGCGAACGCATGCTATCTCGCTCTTTCTTATCTGCCAATGCCGCCTTGGCAATTTAGTACAAAATTCAAATGGCTATATCTCCGATGTTTATTGCTCGATTTGAACGAAATTTGGTCAGTTTGTGCAGTTTGACTATATAATTATGTCTACCAAATAAGAATTCGTTATCTTTCATACAGCTTTAGTAAATTGATTTTTAAAATTTTCTTTTTTTCATTTGCGGGGGCGGAAGTGGGCGTGGCAAAAAATTTGAATCAAACTTGACCTGCCTGGGCATAAGACGGATGTTCACACCAAATTTGGTAGCTCTAGCTCTTATAGTCTCCAAGATCTAGGTGTTCATACGGACGGACGGACGGACGGACAGACGGACATGTCTCAATCGACTCGGCTGTTGATGCTGATCAAGAATATATATACTTTATAGGGTCGGAAACGCTTCCTTCTGCCTGTTACATACATTTTAGCGACTTTAATATACCCTTTACCCTATGGGTACAGGGTATAAAAAGTGCAGAAATGTTGAGTTTAGGCAGCTCATTTACTTTTCAGCAGAACAACGATCCTAAGCACACGGCCCGTGGATGTGCGAATGTGGCTTGCATACAATACTGCACACCTTCTTCCACACCCCCCAATTACCTGATCTCAATCCAATTGAACATTTATGGAAAGAACTTGATAAAAATAGATAAGAAAGTTACTGAAAAACTGGTGCATTCAATGCTAAACTATTCAAAATACGTGATAAAACAAAGAGGCATACCAACTAAATACTTATTTTTTTTAGTAGCTAAATTTTTTAAGTTATAATTTGTATTGCCAATACTTTTGTCCAATTGAAATCGACAAGCTTTTCGTTTTTATCTATACATAGTATAAAGCAAAGTCGCTTCCTGCGTCTGTCTGTATGTATGTATGCTTAGATCTTTAAAACTACACAACGGATTTGGGTGCGGTTTTTTTTAATAGATAGAGTGATTCAAGAGGAAGGTTTTTGTGTACAATAACATGTTTAATAAATTAGAGAACCATTGTTAATTTTAAGATTTCTAATGCGAAGTCGTAAATAAACACATTTTTTAAATATTTTGAGAACCGTAGTATTTAAGGTATTTAAGTTCAAAAAAGTATTTTTGGTTGTTGAGTTTATTATTTTGGTTTTGTACAGAAATAATAAAATCATGTCTGGAAGACGTCGTCGTTCGAACATAGGTCGTAGTACAGTGAATGCCAGAAGAACACGTTCAGCAAGAGATGAAGAAACGTCAGCGGAACGTGATGCTCGCATCAGCCAGCTTCGGGATAGAAATAGAGCTGAGAGAGAGAGAGAATCTTCAGTAGAGCGTGAGGCCCGACTCAGCCAGCTTCGGGCTAGAAATAGAGCTGAGAGAGAAAGAGAATCCTCCGTAGAGCGTGAGGCTCGCCGTAGCCAGGTTCGAGATAGACATATAGTTCAGAGAGCCAGAGAATTGTCTCTAGAGCGTGAGGCTCGCCTCATCCAGGATCTGCGATAGAGAGAGTTCCAGCGAGTACTCCCGACTTTAATGTCGTAATCCATGCAAATAAAGTCCCTGTCGGAGAACACAGAAGACGATATAATGCGCCTTCCACGAGTGAAGTAGCAGTGCGTGCGAAGCCGCGGGCAAAAGCTAGTTATTTTATAAAAATAAGTTTTGAAAAAAGTTCGTTTTTTAACTGTTTATACAATCAATAAATATCTAAGAATATTTAAAAAATATAAACAATTGAAACACTAACATTGTTAACTAAATATTCTGGTTTTTATTTGGAAACAGGGTAGTTGCCAAAACTTTTGTCCATGACTGTAAATGAATTTTTCGACGCAGTGAAAAAACTTAAATAAATCGGTGTAATTATTGGAGATGATTTACTTGCAATTTTGTTATTGTATAGTTTACCTGACTCTTATGAAACATTTCGGTGTGCAATGGAAACACGTGATGAATTGCCCAGCCCTGATATTTTGCGCGTAAAAATATTAGAAGCGTCAGAAGCGCGCAAAACGAAAAATACATGTGAAGAACAGAGTGCGCTATATGTCAATCGCCGAAAAGGCAATAGAGAAGAACATATACAAAAAGAAACAAGAAGATGTTTCTCGTGCGACCAAGTTGGGCATTTCGCAAGAAATTGTCCAAACAAGACAAAAGTGAACGCAAAGAATGCGAAAAATAACACAAGCGCGACTGGATGGCGCCGAAAAAGTGAAGCTCTAAGTATTGGTGAGCAAGCATTCAATATAGAGATGACAAATAACATGTGGTGTCTCGATAGTAGTTGTACGGCACATATGAGCTCAAATAAAAGTGTTTTTGAGCAGATAGAGAAAATCGAGAAGACAGTGCATTTGGCAAATAACAATACCACAAAGGTAAATGGTGTCGGTAAAGTGAACATTGAAATAAAAGAAAAACAGCGATACAATGTTGTGACGTTAAAAGAAGTTTTGCTTGTGTCCGATTTACGGCAAAATCTTCTATCAGTATCGAAAATTACCGACAAGGGGTACGAAGTTCCTTTTCGCAAGAATGAAGCAGTTATTATGAAAAATAATAAAGAAGTGTGGCTACGTGCAAAAAGATAGGGGAATTTGTATTATTTAAATGCCCAAGAACAAAGCCAAGTGAACAATGTGAATGACAAAGCAAATGAAATAGACATATGGCACTACCGTATGGGCCATATAAACGAGAGTGACTTAAAAAGTTTAGCAAAATCGGGAAAAGTTCACGGTATGAACATAAAAAGAGAACACGAAATTATCGCAGTGTGAGATTTGCATCACTGAGAAGCAGTCGGCAAATCAGTATAAAAGCGCAACAGAAACAAGGTCAAGACAGACATTAGAAATAGTCCACAGTTACGTGTGTGGACCTATGCGTACTCAACCAATGAGTGGATATAAGTATTTTGTAACCTTTATTGACGATTATTCCCGTTACAGTTCAGTTTATTTTCTCAAACAAAAATCGGAAGTATTTAAAACATTTAAAATATACAAGACTTTCGTTGAGAATATTACAGGTCACAAAATCAAGGCGTTGCAAAGCGATAACGGAACGGAATTCCATAATAAAGAGTTTGATGAATTTCTAAGGAAGAATGGTATTAGTCGACATTTAACCGTACCACACACACCTCAGCAGAATGGCATAGCTGAGAGATACAACCGTACACTGGTAGAGATGTCCAGGTGTATGATGAAACAATCTGGTGCCCCACCCTCGTTTTGGGCAGAAGCAATCAACACGACGTGCTATATCCGAAATAGATGTCCAACAAAAGCATTATCTGGAGAATTGCCGTACACGTACTGGACTTCAAAGGTCCCATCAGTCAGACATAAGCGTACATTTGGTACCAAGGCATTTGCTCTTATAAAGGATAAGAACAAGGGAAAGTTTGAATCAAGATCGGAAGAGTGTATACTGCTGGGATATGCTTCAGAGTCAAAAGCTTACAGGCTGTATCAACCGAAGAAAAGAAATGTAATAATTAGTAATGATGTCAAATTTTTGAATGTTTCAGGATTCAAAAGTAAATTTGAAGAATTCTATAAGGAACCCGCAGAGGGCATAGATATTCAACTAAAAAGCAGCGCAGATGAATCACAAAGCAGTTCATCAGATGATGAGAGCATCATAGAAACAGCAAATCAAGAATCGCAACGCGGAAGAGGTCGTCCAAGGTTATTAAGGACAGGTCAACGAGGTAGACCACGGAAAGTCTATCAACCAGCAAAGGAAAATGAAAATGGTCAAAATGATGAAGAAGCTGGTGGATCTTCAAATGAAGATGTATTCGAGGAATGCGAGTTCGCATTCAGTGCCGCAACAATCGACCCATTGACCATTAAGGAGGCACAAAGTAGTGATGATGCACAAACTGGATAAGAGCAGTAGAAGATGAATTTATGGCGCAGATCCTAAACACAACTTGGCAAATTGTAGAACGACCCAAAGATCGTAAAGTAATTGGAAACAGGATGGTTTTCCAAACAAAAGATGACGGCAGTGAGAAAGGCCGAAAGAAGGCTCGATTAGTTGCAAAAGGTGCACAAAAACTTCAGTCAGATTACTAGCAGCGTTGTCAGCAGATTTTGACATGGAAATTCATCAATGGCGAATTGGAAGAAAAAATTTATATGGACATTCCAGAAGAGTTCAACGAATTTATGGAAAAGGTTAAGTCTGGAGTTCCAATTGGATCGAAGCAACAACACCCGGATGCAGAGTACACCAAAACGGCCAAACAATGGCAAAAATCTTTAAGAAAAATGAGGGATCCCGTTTGTCTAATAAAGAGAGCTTTATATGGATTATGTCAATCTGGACTACGATGGTATTGGAAGCTGTCAATAAATCTGCATGAAATAGGTCTGGAAGCGACTGAACAGGACCCATGTCTGTTCGTAAAAAGGGAGAAAGACAAACTGTTAATGGTCACTATATACGTTGATGATTTGTTATTGGCCTCAAATCATCCAGAGTGGTTGCAGCAAACAAAGTCGGATCTCAGCAAGATGTTCAAGATGAAAGACTTTGGCCCAGCGAAAACGTGCTTGTGCATGGAATTTAAACAGGATATGTCGCAGCATCGAGTATTTATCTCAGGAAAAATATATTGATGCCATTTTGCAAAAATTTGGCATGACTGACTGCAAGGCGGCAGTGACACCAATGGAATCGAAATCAGTACTGCGGCGCTCGAATGAACCAACGGAACAGGAGATGGAAAAGTATCCTTATCAAAACTTAATTGGTTCTTTAATGTTTTTTTCAGTTACCACACGTCCAGATATTGCATACGCAGTAAACTTCATGAGTCAGTTCAACTCTAACTACACGGTCGATCACTGGAAGGCAGCGAAAGGAATCCTACGTTACCTCAACGGTACAAAGAAGAGAGGACTTCTATTTAAGAAGACAGGTGATGACATCTATGGTGTAGTCGATGCAGATTGGGGAGGCAATCTATCCGATAAGCGCTCCTATTCTGGCCAAGCGTTTATATTGGCTGATGCCGCCATAAGCTGGGAGGCACGCAAGCAACGTACAGTTGCATTATCAAGTACAGAGTCAGAGTATTTGGTTTTGTCAGAGGCAGTAAAAGAGGCTTTATACCTGAAGGCGCTCATAAGGAATATTGGTATAAAATGTGAATCCGTGCGCATTTTTGCGTCACCACTTCGTCCAGCAGAAGCATAGAAGTGGCGACATTTCCGTGGAGTATATGCAGACGGAGCGAATGCCAGCAGATGTCTTAACAAAGGGGCTAAGCGGTAAAAAACATGAATGCAGTCTATCATTGGGTGTTACATATATGTAAGATTTAAGTTCCTTTCTTTGAGGGGGTGTGTTTGAAATTAACGTTGTATTTATGTCAAAGTAAAGTAACTATCTGGCATCCCTGTTATAATTCGCCCTATCTTGCAACACTGTAACCTTATTATATTAGTTCGCTCTCTTTCGACGCAAAGACAAGATCGTGTGCCCAAAGATCTTCTAAAGAACTCAAAGTATATCACTATCTAAAGTCTATTGTATTTATCCTGCATAATTGCTTGCTGCATAGTTGGTTTAAAATCCCAACAATTTTCATTTAATATTCAAAACAATAATATATGAAATTTTCATTTAATATTCAATTCAATAATATATGAATATTCAATTCAATTAATATTCATTTAATATTCAATTTTCATATGTATTATTTTAGTGTAATATTTAATAAATAATATTAAATTATTTAATATTGAGATATTTTAATTTATTTTTTATATAATCTATACATAGTATAAAGCAAAGTCGCTTTCTGTGTCTGTCTGTATGTATGTATGCTTAGATCTTTAAAACTACACAACGGATTTGGATGCGGTTTTTTTTAATAGATAGAGTGATTCAAGAGGAAGGTTTTTGTGTACAATAACATGCTTAATAAATTAGAGAACCATTGATAATTTCAAGAAGTCGTAAATAAACACATTTTTTAAATATTTTGAGAACCGTAGTAGTTAAGGTATTAAAGTTCAAAAAAGAACCGAATAGAATAAGTATTTTTGGTTGTTGAGTTTATTATTTTGGTTTTGTACAGAAATAATAAAATCATGTCAGGAAGACGTCGTCGTTCGAACATAGGTCGTAGTACATTGAATGCCAGAAGAACACGTTCAGCAAGAGATGAAGAAACGTCAGCGGAACGTGATGCTCGCATCAGCCAGCTTCGGGATAGAAACAGAGCTGAGAGAGAGAGTGAATCTTCAGTAGAGCGTGAGGCCCGACTCAGCCAGCTTCGGGCTAGAAATAGAGCTGAGAGAGAAAGAGAATCCTCCGTAGAGCGTGAGGCTCGCCGTAACCAGGATCGAGATAGACATATAGTTCAGAGAGCCAGAGAATTGTCTCTAGAGCGTGAGGCTCGCCGTATCCAGGATCGAGGCAGACATCGAATACAGAGAGCCAGAGTAACTAATTCATGGGTAAACAAAGAAAATTCTGCCATGAATTACGATCCTTCGATTCCTTACAAAGACGATCGTATAGTATCAATTGGTACCATGTCATTAGTGTGTGAACATTGCTCGGCATTGAAATTCAAGGACGAATCGAAAGGCATGTGTTGCTTGCAAGGAAAAATAAAATTAGAAGAAATTCTACCTCCACCTGAACCACTTCACTCTCTACTTACGGGTGACGATCCGAAATCCAAACAATTCATGCGCAATATACGCCGTTATAATAACGCATTTCAAATGACCTCTTTCAAGAGTAATCAAGTCGTTGAGCGGGGTTTCATGCCTACATTTAAAATTCAAGGGCAAGTGTATCACTTAGCAGGGAGCTTGCTACCACTTCGACCCGATGATCACAAATTTCTGCAAATTTATTTTATTGCAGATCCAGACGCACAAGCATCAACGCGGTATTCAAGTGTCGCACAGCCAATTGATAGAGATTTGATTAGATCTCTCCAAGATATGTTACATTCGCATAATCGCTACATACAGTCTTTTAAAACTGCGATAGAGAGTGTTCCAGCAAGTACTCCCGACTTTAATGTCGTAATCCATGCAAATAAAGTTCCTGTCGGAGAACACAGAGGACGATATAATGCGCCTTCCACGAGTGAAGTAGCAGTGGTGATAGCCGGACAGCAATTTGACAAAAGAGATATTGTGTTGCATAGTCGTGATGATAATTTGCAAAAAATTTCAGAGTTACACAGATCTTATGACAGCTTGCAATATCCTTTGATGTTATGCCGTGGAGAAGATGGTTATGCCATTAATGTTTCTCAAGTTGACCCAATCAGTGGACTAACTCTGCGTAAAACAGTGTCATGTATGAACTACTATTGCTACCGGATAATGACAAGACGAAACAATTTCAATTCCTTGCTTAGGTATGGAATGTTAACAAATCAATATTTAGTCGATCAATATGCGAAAATTGAATCCGAGAGATTGGCCTACATCCGTAACAATCAAACTAAATTGAGAGCTGAAAATTATGTTCATCTTCAGGATGCTTTACAGGCGAATGAACACAGCAACGGTATTGGACAGTTGGTTATACTACCTTCATCATTCACAGGTGGACCTCGATATTTACATGAAAAATCGCAGGACGCAATGACTTACGTCAGACATTACGGTAAACCTGATTTATTTATAACAGCAACATGTAACCCAAATTGGCCAGAAATCAAAGAAAACATTAACCCCAACTTAACTCCACAAGACAGATACGATATAGTTAACAGAGTCTTCCATTTAAAAGTACACAAACTCCTGCACCTCATTAACAAGTCTCATATTTTCGGTTCGCCACGCTGTCACATGTACACAATAGAATGGCAGAAACGTGGTCTGCCACATGTACATCTGCTGGTGTGGTTAGTAAACAAAATTAAACCAAATCAAATTGACAACGTCATTTCAGCTGAATTACCGGACAAAGAAGAAGATCCTGAACTGTTCGAAATCGTAAAGAAAAACATGGTACACGGCCCGTGCGGGACTTTAAACCCAAACTCTCCATGCATGCGAGATTCCAAATGCAGCAAAAAATTTCCGAAGTCGTTCCAAACTCAAACGTCTACCAGCGATGATGGATATCCCAAATATCGTCGACGATCGCCAGAACAGGGTGGGCAAAGTGCCACCTTTCGAAACCACGATATTGATAACCGATGGATCGTTGCATATAATCCGCTTCTTTTGAAAATTTTTGATGCGCACATCAACGTCGAGTTGTGCAGTTCAATAAAGTCAATCCAATACGTTACTAAATACATTAATAAAGGTAGCGACCAAGCCACTTTCAGCATACAATCATCAAATGAAGTGGAAAAATATCAGTCTGGACGTTACATCTGCAGCTCCGAAGCTGTATGGAGGATTTTATCATTCGAAGTGCACGACCGGGCTCCCACAATTGTCCACCTAGCAGTTCATTTAGAAAACGGACAAAGAGTATATTTCACTGAGAACAATATACAAGAAGTTGTTAATAACCCGCGGGACACAACATTGACCGCATTCTTCAAGTTATGTGCTCAAGATGATTTCGCGAAAACACTAACATATGACAGAGTTCCATGTTACTATACATGGAACCAGAGTAATTCTAAAACCTTTCAACGGCGAAAACAAGGTACTGCGGTCGATGGTTTCCCCGGAGTAAAAAAAACGGATGCTCTTGGCAGAGTCTATGTGATTCATCCCAACAACAGCGAATGCTTTCATCTGAGAATGTTACTGCATATTGTAAAAGGCCCGACATCCTTTGCACACCTAAGAACTGTACAAGGTGTTGTTTACAATACTTATCAAGCAGCATGCAAAGCTCTGGGGCTTTTGGAAAACGATTCTCACTGGGGAAAACACATTATCGGAAGCAGCTACTTGCAGTTCAGCTACATCACTAAAATATTTATTTGCCATCATAGTAGCGTTTTGTCAGGTAACTGATTCTGTTAATCTGTGGAATAAATTTCAAGAAAGTATGGCCATTGATATTTTGATACGTCGACGGCGAGTGTTAAACTCGGATGACGTACAATATGATCAAAGCATATTTGACGAAGCATTATATGAATTGGACAAAGTAGTGCAATTACTTTCGGGTAAATCGATCAAGGATTTTGGGTTACCGATGCCTGCTAATAATACTAACTCAGAATCAACGAATAGTGCCGAATACAGAAGAGAAACATCATACGATCAAACGATACTTTTACAAAATATAGCTCAAGATGAGCCACGATTAAACAACGATCAGAAATATGTATTCACTACATTACTATCCTCAATTGATAACAATGAAGGGAAAATGTTTTTCCTTGATGCCCCGGGAGGTACCAGAGAATTGTCTCTAGAGCGTGAGGCTCGCCGTATCCAGGATCGAGGCAGACATCGAATACAGAGAGCCAGAGTAACTAATTCATGGGTAAACAAAGAAAATTCTGCCATGAATTACGATCCTTCGATTCCTTACAAAGACGATCGTATAGTATCAATTGGTACCATGTCATTAGTGTGTGAACATTGCTCGGCATTGAAATTCAAGAACGAATCGAAAGGCATGTGTTGCTTGCAAGGAAAAATAAAATTAGAAGAAATTCTACCTCCACCTGAACCACTTCACTCTCTACTTACGGGTGACGATCCGAAATCCAAACAATTCATGCGCAATATACGCCGTTATAATAACGCATTTCAAATGATCTCTTTCAAGAGTAATCAAGTCGTTGAGCGGGGTTTCATGCCTACATTTAAAATTCAAGGGCAAGTGTATCACTTAGCAGGGAGCTTGCTACCACTTCGACCCGATGATCACAAATTTCTGCAAATTTATTTTATTCCAGATCCAGACGCACAAGCATCAACGCGGTATTCAAGTGTCGCACAGCCAATTGATAGAGATTTGATTAGATCTCTCCAAGATATGTTACATTCGCATAATCGCTACATACAGTCTTTTAAAACTGCGATAGAGAGTGTTCCAGCAAGTACTCCCGACTTTAATGTCGTAATCCATGCAAATAAAGTTCCTGTCGGAGAACACAGAGGACGATATAATGCGCCTTCCACGAGTGAAGTAGCAGTGGTGATAGCCGGACAGCAATTTGACAAAAGAGATATTGTGTTGCATAGTCGTGATGATAATTTGCAAAAAATTTCAGAGTTACACAGATCTTATGACAGCTTGCAATATCCTTTGATGTTATGCCGTGGAGAAGATGGTTATGCCATTAATGTTTCTCAAGTTGACCCAATCAGTGGACTAACTCTGCGTAAAACAGTGTCATGTATGAACTACTATTGCTACCGGATAATGACAAGACGAAACAATTTGAATTCCTTTCTTAGGTATGGAATGTTAACAAATCAATATTTAGTCGTGAGTCGGGCCTCACGCTCTACTGAAGATTCACTCTCTCTCTCAGCTCTGTTTCTACCCCGAAGCTGGCTGATGCGAGCATCACGTTCCGCTGACGTTTCTTCATCTCTTGCTGAACGTGTTCTTCTGGCATTCAATGTACTACGACCTATGTTCGAACGACGACGTCTTCCTGACATGATTTTATTATTTCTGTACAAAACCAAAATAATAAACTCAACAACCAAAAATACTTATTCTATTCTACGGGTGACGATCCGAAATCCAAACAATTCATGCGCAATATACGCCGTTATAATAACGCATTTCAAATGACCTCTTTCAAGAGTAATCAAGTCATTGAGCGGGGTTTCATGCCTACATTTAAAATTCAAGGGCAAGTGTATCACTTAGCAGGGAGCTTGCTACCACTTCGACCCGATGATCACAAATTTCTGCAAATTTATTTTATTGCAGATCCAGACGCACAAGCATCAACGCGGTATTCAAGTGTCGCACAGCCAATTGATAGAGATTTGATTAGATCTCTCCAAGATATGTTACATTCGCATAATCGCTACATACAGTCTTTTAAAACTGCGATAGAGAGTGTTCCAGCAAGTACTCCCGACTTTAATGTCGTAATCCATGCAAATAAAGTTCCTGTCGGAGAACACAGAGGACGATATAATGCGCCTTCCACGAGTGAAGTAGCAGTGGTGATAGCCGGACAGCAATTTGACAAAAGAGATATTGTGTTGCATAGTCGTGATGATAATTTGCAAAAAATTTCAGAGTTACACAGATCTTATGACAGCTTGCAATATCCTTTGATGTTATGCCGTGGAGAAGATGGTTATGCCATTAATGTTTCTCAAGTTGACCCAATCAGTGGACTAACTCTGCGTAAAACAGTGTCATGTATGAACTACTATTGCTACCGGATAATGACAAGACGAAACAATTTCAATTCCTTGCTTAGGTATGGAATGTTAACAAATCAATATTTAGTCGATCAATATGCGAAAATTGAATCCGAGAGATTGGCCTACATCCGTAACAATCAAACTAAATTGAGAGCTGAAAATTATGTTCATCTTCAGGATGCTTTACAGGCGAATGAACACAGCAACGGTATTGGACAGTTGGTTATACTACCTTCATCATTCACAGGTGGACCTCGATATTTACATGAAAAATCGCAGGACGCAATGACTTACGTCAGACATTACGGTAAACCTGATTTATTTATAACAGCAACATGTAACCCAAATTGGCCAGAAATCAAAGAAAACATTAACCCCAACTTAACTCCACAAGACAGATACGATATAGTTAACAGAGTCTTCCATTTAAAAGTACACAAACTCCTGCACCTCATTAACAAGTCTCATATTTTCGGTTCGCCACGCTGTCACATGTACACAATAGAATGGCAGAAACGTGGTCTGCCACATGTACATCTGCTGGTGTGGTTAGTAAACAAAATTAAACCAAATCAAATTGACAACGTCATTTCAGCTGAATTACCGGACAAAGAAGAAGATCCTGAACTGTTCGAAATCGTAAAGAAAAACATGGTACACGGCCCGTGCGGGACTTTAAACCCAAACTCTCCATGCATGCGAGATTCCAAATGCAGCAAAAAATTTCCGAAGTCGTTCCAAACTCAAACGTCTACCAGCGATGATGGATATCCCAAATATCGTCGACGATCGCCAGAACAGGGTGGGCAAAGTGCCACCTTTCGAAACCACGATATTGATAACCGATGGATCGTTGCATATAATCCGCTTCTTTTGAAAATTTTTGATGCGCACATCAACGTCGAGTTGTGCAGTTCAATAAAGTCAATCCAATACGTTACTAAATACATTAATAAAGGTAGCGACCAAGCCACTTTCAGCATACAATCATCAAATGAAGTGGAAAAATATCAGTCTGGACGTTACATCTGCAGCTCCGAAGCTGTATGGAGGATTTTATCATTCGAAGTGCACGACCGGGCTCCCACAATTGTCCACCTAGCAGTTCATTTAGAAAACGGACAAAGAGTATATTTCACTGAGAACAATATACAAGAAGTTGTTAATAACCCGCGGGACACAACATTGACCGCATTCTTCAAGTTATGTGCTCAAGATGATTTCGCGAAAACACTAACATATGACAGAGTTCCATGTTACTATACATGGAACCAGAGTAATTCTAAAACCTTTCAACGGCGAAAACAAGGTACTGCGGTCGATGGTTTCCCCGGAGTAAAAAAAACGGATGCTCTTGGCAGAGTCTATGTGATTCATCCCAACAACAGCGAATGCTTTCATCTGAGAATGTTACTGCATATTGTAAAAGGCCCGACATCCTTTGCACACCTAAGAACTGTACAAGGTGTTGTTTACAATACTTATCAAGCAGCATGCAAAGCTCTGGGGCTTTTGGAAAACGATTCTCACTGGGAAAACACATTATCGGAAGCAGCTACTTGCAGTTCAGCTACATCACTAAAATATTTATTTGCCATCATAGTAGCGTTTTGTCAGGTAACTGATTCTGTTAATCTGTGGAATAAATTTCAAGAAAGTATGGCCATTGATATTTTGATACGTCGACGGCGAGTGTTAAACTCGGATGACGTACAATATGATCAAAGCATATTTGACGAAGCATTATATGAATTGAACAAAGTAGTGCAATTACTTTCGGGTAAATCGATCAAGGATTTTGGGTTACCGATGCCTGCTAATAATACTAACTCAGAATCAACGAATAGTGCCGAATACACAAGAGAAACATCATACGATCAAACGATACTTTTACAAAATATAGCTCAAGATGAGCCACGATTAAACAACGATCAGAAATATGTATTCACTACATTACTATCCTCAATTGATAACAATGAAGGGAAAATGTTTTTCCTTGATGCCCCGGGAGGTACAGGAAAAACATTTTTAATCAATCTGCTTTTAAGAAAAGTGAGATCTAAAGGAAAAATTGCATTAGCTGTAGCGTCGTCTGGCATAGCCGCTACCCTTTTGGAAGGAGGTCGAACCGCACACTCTACATTCAAGCTTCCGCTGAAAATCGCCACCGATGATAATAACAGCGTCTGTAGTGTTTCTAAACAGAGCAATACAGGAAAATTGATGCGTGACTGCTCATTAATAGTCTGGGACGAAGCTACTATGTCAAATAAAACGTCTGTGGAAGCACTGGATAGGACAATACGCGATTTGCGCAGCAATAATTCACCTATGGGTGGATGTACGATTCTGTTCTCAGGAGACTTTCGTCAAATCCTACCAGTTGTGACTCGAGGAACACGTGCGGACGAAATAAATGCTTCCCTAAAGCGATCTTACCTTTGGCCACACGTCAATAAATTAGAGCTTAAAATTAATATGAGGGTTTCGTTAACTTCACGTGGGAACAGGCTTTTTCCAGAGATGCTGCTAAAAGTTGGCAATGGAGAGTTAACACAAAGTGATGGAAAGATAAACCTAGAAAACCTTTGTGTTTTGAAAGACAACATCCAAGAGTTGGTCGACAATTTCTATCCCGACATTGATAACATATGTTGTAAGACTATATCTTGGTTTAAAGAAAGAGCGATTTTGTCTCCAACTAACGAAGAAGTAGACAATATAAATAACTTGATTCATTCAAAGATTGATGCGCCGACGCAAATATACTACTCGGTCGATACTGTTCTCGATTTAGAAGAAGCTGTTCATTTTCCTACAGAATTTCTTAATTCTTTGAACCCGTCTGGACTTCCCCCTCACAAAATGCTGTTAAAAGTAGGTTGTCCTGTTATTTTATTAAGAAACCTGAATCCACCTAAATTTTGCAATGGTACGCGTTTGTTGGTAAAATCACTGAAAACTTTCATAATAGAGTGCACAATACTCACAGGATGTGGTACTGGGGAAGTTGTATTGATTCCACGAATTCCTCTGATACCATCGGATTTACCGTTCCAATTTAAACGCCTACAGTTTCCGGTAAAGACATGTTTTGCAATGACCATAAATAAATCGCAGGGTCAAACCTTCAACGTTGCGGGTTTAGATTTGAGCGTTGAGTGTTTTTCACACGGCCAATTGTATGTCGCTCTTTCAAGAGTAATCTCTAAGGAAAACATGTTTGTATTGTCTAATGACAAGAAAGCTGTGAACGTTGTATATAGAGAGATCCTGTAGTATATTAAATGTAAAAAGTAAAATAAAAAGGGAAAATCTAAAAAATAAATAAGTAAAAATGAAAAAAAAAAAAAGTAAAAATGTAGTTTATGAATTCAGATATCCCAAAGATAGTAGGAAATCTTCACAGTACAGGGAAAGAATTAAAATTCTTTTACTACAAGTTTAACGCGTGCAGAAGCCGCGGGCAATAGCTAGTTTATATATATAAATATTTATTTTTATATTATTTTATATGCTCGAAGAAATTTGTTTAATATATTTATGTTTTGTCCATTATTAGTAAATTAACCAATCACATCACTTCATAAACACTTATGTTCGGACTTAGTAAATTTTCGCCGTGTTGTTGAAATCCCCAAAAATAGTGTGCCTTTTTCCGTCAATTCCTTTTAATTTCTTTAGTTTTTCCAACCAATAAAATAAATTCCCGCTGAAGCATGATATGAGAGAGCTAATCACACTCATATACACTCAATTGCTTGCCGACAATTGAATATTGGTTAGAGGACTAAAGCGGTATGCAAAATTGCCTTTAAAAATCCATATGGATTATGGGATTTAGATACATTTGATAAAAAAGTGTTTATACTTTGTTTTCTTATATTTATATCTGATAAATATAATATTATCTGCAGGCTTCACTACTTGGTGGTACCTTTCCGTCAATTCCTTTTAATTTCAGCTTTTGTGGTCTCATATATGTATACTTCCCTATGAAGCTACTGAGAAAGCTATATATGACAATTTTTTATGGTTAGAACTAGCGGGCGGCGGTATCGAATTGCCTTTATATATCTATATGGATTATGGGATATACATATATTTGATGAAAAAGTAGTGTATATACTTTGTTTTCTGATATATCTGATAAATATAATATTGTTTGCAGGCGCATCACTACTTGGTGTGGGGCCTTTCCGTCAATTCCTTTTAATTTCAGCTTTTGCAATCTCATATATGTATATTTCCCTATGAAGCAACTGAGAAAGCTATACAGGTGGTTGTTATGTATGTACACTCGATTGTTGGCCGATAATTTGTATATGGTTAGAACTAGGGCGGCGGTGTTATCTGACTGATATATTAACAACATGTTAAATATTTATAATTATACCCTTGCAAAAAGGGTATATTAATTTTGGTCAGAAGTTTGCAACGCATAGAAGGAAGCATCTCCGACTATATAAAGTATATATATTCTTGATCAGCACGACGAGCTGAGTTGATATAGCCATGTCCGTCTGTCCGTCTGTCTGTCCGTCTGTCTGTCTGTCTGGATCAACAGCTTCTCCTCCGAAATCTGTTGGTTTTCAATCAAAGATTACAAAATTTGTTGTTCAAGAGTTTGGTATACTTTCTAACATATCCACCAAGTTTAATTAGAATCGGTTGACTATATCATATAGCTCCCATAGGAACGATCGGTCGAGAATATAGTCTCAGAGCAATAACTTGGGTGTTTTGAAAGTGATTGTCACGAAACTTGGTTTTTGGAAGTTTAGTATATATAGAAATGTCTATGCTAAGTTTCAGCAAAATCGGTCATCTATATGCTATAGCTCCCATAGGAACAATCGGGCAAAAAAAATTTTTTTTGTCGAATTACTTTTTTTCTCAACCTACGAACATTTAATGTATGTTTGACTTGTTTCATATGCTTTCTAATGATTTTGTCACATTATAAATGTGTAATTGTTAAATAACAGTTTGCAAGGGTATACGAACTTCGGCACGGCCGAAGTTAGCCCATCCTTCTAGTTTTTAATATGCTTTAAATCAATATATCGTTTTCATTAATATGATTATAAACAAATAATTTATCTCATATCATATCATTATTTTGGTCAATATTAAGATTTTCAAGAAATCCATTTTATATTGGTCACTAAAAATATGACATGTCAATTGGATACCCGTGCCTGGGCGGCGGCACATTTTGATTGCAAAATTCTTTTCTGCATACCATTTTAATATAATAAAATAATGGGAAAACCATTATTATAATTATATTCGAATCTGTAGCAATTCCTATAGGTAGGTATAATTGTAAATTCTTTCACAATGTATTTGGACCAGACAGCAAACCGAAATTGAAAATATCGGTGACAGTTGTTATTCAGATCCAACATGGGAGTCTCTATGCCTAACGAGTGGGACCCTATGGTTCCGTAGCTCTTTCGGAGTGGGGTGGGTTTTGTTGCTAGATACAGGACTCTCCCTCTACACAATTTTATTAAGGATCCCTTCTGAAACTAAAAATGACGACGATTGACCCGGATGGTCAAATGAAAACGAAACATATCGACGAAACGATATAAAAACTCAATTGGCAAATTCACAAATTTTATTAAATCACAAAACAAACAGCTTCTTATTAATTCGGAATGAATTCGGCGGGGCTAAAGTTGGAATTGCACCCGCTTGCTCTATACCCGTCCCTACCTTTGGATCCTCTGTTGCGGATGTAACCGAAGATCCCCTAAACAAACTTTACCTAAATTTTACATTGCCACGCCATCAGGAAAATACACTATAATCACTCCATATTTTTTTGTTTAGTTTCACTTCAGAAAATATATTGTTTTAAAAATATTCATAATTGTTGTTGGATTTCATTTTTACGTTATAAAAATTTTATTAAATTCTATTCTATATAACAAGAGTAAAGTATTCCTTATGAGTAAAGATTAGTTAGTAAGAAAACGGAAAAAAAAAACATGTTCAAGGGTGACTACGGTATATCCTTCATTGGGCCTATTAAATGAAAAAAATTTTCTATTATTATCTTCAAGTTTCGGTTTTTGGAATTTAATTTAAATGCTTAACAAAATTTAGTTAGCTTGCATTTGGCATAGTTTAATTAATTTTTCTTAGACTATTTATTTAGTTTTTTTTTTTTTTTTTTTTTTTTTTATAAAAATCAAATAGCAGTGTATAAGAACAAGACCTGTGTGCCGTACGTTATTTCGCGAACATAACTAAGGTCATTGACCTGTAGTTAGGATCAGCTGTTGTAAAGCCATAGCAAAAGTAGGTGTCGAAAAATTTATTTAAAGAACATGAATTAATGAGGAGCGCGAGAACCACAACTGCTTAAGCAAAAACAAACGCGCGAGGAATCATTTGGATGACCATAAAAAAAACTAAATCTATCCATCCATCCATATGATTCCTACCAATTTACGAGGACCGGTAGTAAAGTATTGAGAGTAGATTTATGTATATGTTATTTTATGTAAATTGTAGGAGCATATACATATATACATACATATTTTATGTTATTTTTTTTTTTTTTTTTTATATTTATGCACACATAAGATATATATATATATATATATATATAAATCAGATAGAAAAATTTTAGACAGATAAACTTACTCGCATTTTTGTAAATTATATTTTACTTGAGTGGTTGCTCCAACGGTGGAAGGCCTTCCAACGATGATTTGGTGACAGCTAGATGGAAATTTATTTTTTTCTGTTTCTTTTGTAACTATATATGTATTAATATTTTTTTTTTTTTTTTGGTTGACTTCACTCACTAAGGCATGCTTAAAAAAAAAACGATTATAAGCAAAACACTTGGATAAACCAATACCTAATTATTGAACAAATTCCATAACGGTTGTTTTGATTACTTAAGTATTGATTCCATGTGTTGCTATATTTTTTTTTTCTTTTCTTTTGGGTTTGTTCTTTATGAATACCGCGGCACAAGTCTTGTTCTAATCCACACTGCTTAAAAGGCTTATGGTTTCTTTTACTTTTACGAATCGAGAATTAAGAACAATTAAATTTTTTTTCTTGTAAGACTTTACGCCAATTCGTTTGACTTTGAGCCAAGTTATATTCTTAAATCGGGGCCTCTAATTTGCTATGAGGGTTTACACTATACACACAAAAAAACTATCACCACCGATCGTTGGAAACATCCGACATCGGCGAACGAATTAACGACACTGATCTGGTCTCGGTTGATGGTGGTTACGGTGTTACTGTTGTTTTTTTTTTTCCTTTCTATCTCTTGTAATTTTCCAAGTTCTGAGATACTCCAATTCACAAAAATGCAGGGGTACTCCAGCAGCCAGGTGCTCTTCTGCAAAGGCGAGCCTCGAATGGGCAAAATGCTGGAGCCGTAGCTACCTGTTTAAATGGCAATAATTTGGGTTTATTAGGAAGATCAGTGGCTTCCAGTTTTTTTTCTTTTAGTAAAACATACCTGTGGGTGTTAATGCCCAAACATATGCAATTTTTTGGACACTTTTTTCCCGGAGGCCAAGGACCACGTTTTTTCTTTTTCAAGCCTTCGGATGGCTTAAATTTTCCACTGATTCCACTTCAATTGGATAAAAACGTGTGGCGGTCCCCTTGTGGATTTGTGTGTGGCCTTTTTTTTTTCTTGTATAAGTTGCCGAAATATAAAAACCACAAGTCAAAAATAATTTTAAGCACACATCTGTACTTTTTCCACTTTTTGGGTATTGGAATGAAATAGAAAAGACTGCACGAGGTAAAACATGCCCTTTTATACCCTCGGCTTAATCAAAAGCTCTAATTTTCTTCCCTGAAGTTGGCTGTGATCAGTGTCACTGGTCAGAGGCCATAGTTAAAGCTGCGTTGTGCCCTCTATTCATCAATTGATAACCAAACTTTCAAGCAGTGCTATGGACTTTAAATCGCATGCGAGAATTTTTCTTACGCGCCTAACTAACGATTTAAAAGGCCAGCCTGCCAAAATTTTAAATTCTTTCCATAGAATCCCGACCATTACAAATCATCAAGCAAAGGATAAGCTTCAGTGGATCGCAGTATGGCAGCTGCTCAACCACTTACAACACCTTGCCTGTTACAAAAGTCGTTTACAATTGATTCTAGGCTTTGTCATTGTATTAAATAATGTTTTAATAAGTAACTAGCGCGGCATCAGGTGATCGAAGATCCTCCCAATTTACTATGTCACAAATAACATTGGCATCACATCCATTGTCGTTTATAAAATAAACTTTTAATGGTTTAGAAGCCATACAATGCAAATTGCCCCTTATTTATCATTGCAGTCCAGCACGGATACGACCTTTAGGCATAATCCCACGGACGTAGCGTCATACCACTGCTCGCTCGAACAAGTATTGTGCCATTGGTCCGTACCTGCGGTTCCTCTCGTACTACGCAGGAATGCTATCGCAACAACGTTTTGTCATTAGTAGGGTAAAACTAACCTGTCTCACGACGGTCTAAACTGAAATGAGTTTATTCCGCTATCCCATGTATTCAGTATTTTGATCCAATTAAAATATATATTCGCATTTGTTCGTTGGCACGTCTGTGCTCTGGTGTTACTTTATTTAGATTGATTCATATTGTGTGTTAACTTATGCTGCTTGTTGGCAGCTACAAAATAAGAGGGGTGAGACGCGAGAGTGAACTCACATGATCGAATTGCAAGCTCAGCATAATTGGGCTGGCTTGCTAGCACAATTCGTTTGCGTAAGCTTATATACAGAACGAAATGTATGCATGCAAGTTTGCGTACATACATACAATTGTTCTTATATATAAACTTATTACTATTATTTCCTGCTTGCAACAGCATATTACAAGCTGTGCTGAAGTCATTTAAAACCGACATGTGAATTCACTACACCTCCCCTTTTTAAAAAATAACGTAATCTAATGAAGTTATTATATATGTGTATATGAAGTAAATGACGTTATAAAGTAATTCGTGTTATATAAAAAAAAATTTTGACGTCCGTCAATGAATGTATATATTTTTCCCTTACGTGTATGCATTTTTTTTTTCAAAGTTTTTTTTTTTTTAAATATTTTTTTTTTTCTTTTCCTTTATATATGTATACAAAAAAAAAAAAATTTGTATATATGCAAATAACTTATTATTTTCAATGTATATACTTTAGATTTTGTATTTTTGTGTATGAAAAAAAAAACTTTTTTGTATTATTTAAAAATTTTTAACCTATCCTTATGCACTCTTTGTGCTTTATTTCTCTTATCTCTTATTAAAATATTATCCTTATCTTCTATTGCTTCTTCTCTATATGGGCCTAGATACTTAGATTCTAACTTATGGCCCGTTTCATTCTTAACAAGAACCTTATCTCCTATTTCTATTTCAAAGTTATTTATGTTCCTATCGTAATTCCTTATTCTTTACCTTATGCTCTTCTAGCATAAGCCTTGCCCTTTTATAGGCTTGCTCTAATCTAAACTTAGCTTCTCTAGAGTAATCATCTACATAATATATTGGATTAATATTAGTTATAGAATTAAATTGTTTTGGCAAATTGTTTTGTTTGCCAAAAACTAACTCATATGGACAATAACCATGTGCCATAGAGGGGGTCGTGTTAAAACAATATGTAAAATATTGGAGCCAAACATCCCAGTCAGTTTTATCGACTGATTAATATGAACGGATGTATTCATTGAAAGTTCTATGACTTCTTTCCACTGTTCCCACGGTTTGGTGGTGATGTGCAGTAGACGTTATGTTGTCTATTTTTAGATATTTGCACAGATCGCCTATTATTGAATTTTTATATTCAGTGCCCATGTCCGAAATGAACGTCTTCATTGGACCGTACTTTAATATAAAAAATTCAAATATTGCTTTCGCAATGGTATTAGCGTTCTTATTTTACCAAATACTTATGCTACCAAATACTTTGTTAGGTCACAGATCAGGGTTACTGCGTATTCGTTACCGTATTCAGATTTCGGTAGTGGACCTATAGTATCCACTATTACTCTGTCAAAGGCACTCATAGGCGTTTCTGTTATTGTTAGTGGGGTCTTTGTATGTTTTGTCGTTTTCGACTTTTGGCATTTTGGACAACTACGTATGTACTCTTTTATTTGACGCGTCATATTTTTCCAATAGTAGCGTCTTTTTATTTTTATTAAAGTTTTTGTTATGCCATTATGACCACCTTGGATTGGATTATCATGATTTTCAGACAAAATTGCTTCTTTTACTTTTTCATTATTTATTATGGTCACCGGGTTGAGTAGCGCTACTCTTAATGATTTCAATATATCATTGCCCATTTCTTTAAAAGTATCTATTGAAATAAATTCAAAGATCTTTTCTCACGGTGCCATTTTGATATGGCTTATTTTTAGTATACCGGCTTGCTTTTCAAGCCTTTGAAAGAACTGACCTAAGTCAAGTTTTCATTAGTATATAGGTCGCTAATATCAATTCTTGCAATAACTTTATTTCCGTGTTTCAAGTAACACAGTTTATTTGTTATATGCAAGGCCACTACTTTTCGTACCTCGTCATTATTTATAACTTGGTAAACGTTGGGCATAGAAGCATTTGGAGTACTTTGCCTTGGCAAAGTCTCTTTTTCTTTTCCTGCGCAGGATTTATTTTGTCTGTACTGTTGCCTGGTAGTGACTTTCAGGACTTTATTTTGAATGTCTTTTAACTCGGTTATTGTGATCCGAGATAGGGCATCTGCGACGAAATTGTCTTTTCAAATTAACATCGTCTATTAGTGAAATGTTGACCATATATGTGTGGTCGAAAATGTTTTGTTTTTATGTTGAATTTGCTGCTTTCACCTTTAGTGAATGAGCGTGAAGCATATTCAACAAGGAGTTGTTTTATCTCCATATCTCTATTTTAGTACAGCTTTACACGCGTGTTTATTTGGACATATTCAGACAATTTATTAATTATTGCTTTTAAAAAAAAAATTTTCATAATTGAAGTTTGTACTTCTCATGGAAGTTCCCTTATCGATTCGAGGAGGTATAAAATTGGACGACATTTTAATAGATTAGAAGTACTATTGCGTTACTGCAAGTGTATAGCTGGTTGATTGGGGCTGTTGCCCCTGACGGAAGTGCGGAACAGGGCTTGCCTCTTCTGCATCTTCCGTCAGTTATTTATAATTTGGGTTTATTTAGTCGTCATTGTCATGGAGTGTTTGTAGCAAGTTGTTGCTACTGAATGTTTTTTTTTTTTGTTTAATGTTGTGCTTCATCCATTAAGTAAAAGCAAAAAGTACCTGCTGCGTTTGTATAACAGCAAATGCTAGGTACAGTGAGGATGAAGCACATGGCTACCCTGCTGTTTCCTTGGATTGGGAATTTCTCTCCCTTCATATCCAGGTATGTTATGTTTATAGTAGCCAGGTCCAACGCGCGTTGAGGTGAGCTACTTTGTTCACTCTTAAAAACCTCTAGTAGGTTGGTTACTACATTTGGGTTCCTATCCCTAATCTTCGCGAAATATTCGTCTAACGACATTTTTCCTTTCCTTTTTTTTTCAAAACAAAAGAAAATTTTTCATTTTTTTTTTTTTTTTTAATCTTCTATCATTGTGACTTCCTCGTCTGAGCTCTCTATTTCCATTGTTTTAATTGTGAACATATCGTGTACCCACTTGGGTACCTCCTTGTTCTTTTGCCTTATAACTATCAACCTATTGTATGCTGTCTTAATGGATATTTCCATAAGATCTACTATTTTCGGGTTAAATTTATTATTATTAGAAATCCATTGCTGAATTTCCTTGTACTTGTAATTGGTTTTACCTGAGTTTATCAGGTAATCAAGGAACGGTAGGTATTTCTGTAGACGTTTAGTCTCTACTTTTTCCATTTGGAATAAAAATTTTCTTTTCTTTCAATTGTTTATTATTATCTCCTTTCTTTTTTTTTTTTTTTTTGTTTATCTAGACTCTATCTAGATCATTTGCCTTGCTCAAATACTTCTTTTTTAAGCACCTATTGTGCATTCCGTAAACTTTAATTAGCATGTTTACGCTCATTATTATTATTATTACGATCAGTAAAATCGTAACAGTAGTAAGCCCTTGTTGTTCTACTTCTACTCTATTGATCACATTGGCAGTGGAATCCACCGTTTTCGTGTCAATTAAACCCATTTTTGGTTCTGGGGAAGCTACCTTAAAGAAATTTGATATTTCATTTATGATTACTGTATTTAAAATTTTTCCAAAATCTAACTTTTTCTCTAAACTACCCATAAAAGTTGAAAGAATCTAAGTCTGAAGCGTATACATAGGAAAATTTTTTTTTTTTTTTTTTTTATTTTTTTTTTTATTTCATTGCATTTCATATTTTGAAATAATATTTTCTAAAGAGAAATTGAACTTTAAAGACTGTAATTGGATTTACTTTAAATTTGCATATAAACATAAAAAAAAACTGTAGTAGTATATATATATAAAAGAAAAAGGAGTGTGATATCAGTTATTGATATCCACTTTAAGTGATCAGTAGATCATCGAAAAATTAATTAGTTAAAAATTACTCATTACATTATAAACGCATACATGCGGAAATGAATTTATACGCTCAACTGCTTATAGCAGTGACAGAGACGTGGAAGTTAGAAGGGGGGATCGGGCATGTGGTTGGCTCACAATTCAAGTTTACATTTCATAAAAAATTTTACAATTCATACTCCAACCACATGTGTTAGTAATAGCCTAATTTTTTTAGTTAGTATTTTTCAAGCAGCGTTTGCACGCATCGGCTTGAGGGTTTAATTAAATTTAAATGATTTAGATGATTGTTTTATATAAACATAATAAAAAATTTTTTTTGCATGAATGAATGTTTAAAATTAAAGGCAAAATCGGGAATCCGATTTGCGTTACTTTGCACCACTGCAAAGTTGGGCTTCTATTTGTTTCAGACTCTCTATGTAGAGTTGTCGGTTCCTTTCTCTTGGTCTGGCTTGGTACGCCAGACGGTGCCGATGCTGGCTGCATAGGCGTCTTCTATTATGGTGATCCTGAATTTTTCTTGGTGGGCGCTTGTGTATTCTCCTTGGTCTGACTTGATACGTCAGACGGTGCCGGTGCTGGCTGCATAGGCATTTTCCTCAATTTCGGTGTCACTTTCAATGGGTGGCGGAGAGTTCATTAGTTTTCTTTAGAATTTTTTTTTTTTTTCATTGCAAGGTAGGTGGATGTGTGGTCGGTTGTTTGACTCTTTCTTACTGCTTATCGAATTTTACATCTTCAACTTCGGCATGTATCTTGACCGAGTTGTTTCAATTTATTCGGTTTTGCTGTTTTACAGCTTTAGTTGCTTTGCCCTTCTGGCTTTAAGTCTTTAGACCACACATGACACTCTACTCACTGCGTTTTCCATTTTTTATTTATTTTATTTTTTTTTTTAATTTCTCTCTCCTGCTATGTCCCTCGAAGTCCTGCTATCTACCAATGTCTTCAATGTGACAGTCCTGTCACGGTCGCCATGAAATGAGTTTATTCCGCTATCCCATGTATTCAGTATTTTGATCCAATTAAAATATATATTCTCATTTGTTCGTTGGCACGTCTGTGCTCTGGTGTTACTTTATTTAGATTGATTCATATTGAGTGTTAACTTATGCTGCTTGTTGGCAGCTACAAAATAAGAGGGGTGAGACGCGAGAGTGAACTCACATGATCGAATTGCAAGCTCAGCATAATTGGGCTGGCTTGCTAGCACAATTCGTTTGCGTAAGCTTATATACAGAACGAAATGTATGCATGCATGTTTGCGTACATATGTACATGCAATTGTTCTTATATATAAACTTATTACTAATATTTCCTGCTTGCAACAGCATATTACAAGCTGTGCTGAAGTCATTAAAAACCGACAAGTGAATTAACAACAAAACCCAACCCACCTTCCCTTTGGTGGGGAAAAAAAAAAAACCTTGGTTAATTTTTTTTTAAAAAAAAAAAAAAAAGCGCGAAGGATCAAAAAGCGACGTCGCTATGAACGCTTGGCCGCCACAAGCCAGTTATCCCTATGGTAACTTTTCTGACACCTCTTGTTAAAAACTCGTTAAACCAAAAGGATCGATAGGCCGAGCTTTTTGCTGTCCCTGTGTGTACTGAACACCGAGATCAAGTCAGCATTTGCCCTTTTGCTCTATGTGTGGTTTCTGTCCGCACTGAGCTGGCCTTGGGACACCTCCGTTATTATTTGAGAGATGTACCGCCCCAGTCAAACTCCCTACCTGGATCATAACTGAGTAATTGGAGTTATACCAAAAATTTCAAATTGAAAATACATAAATGCATTCTCTCATTAAAGAATTTGTTTGCGATTATATAACAAACTCGTGATACTTTGATCAAGAAGCTTGCATCAAAACCCAATACCATAAGATATAATAAATATATCCGTATAATGGCTAGGAAATGATACACGTTCCATTTAATCAAGTAAGTAAGGAAACAATAAGAGTAGTGGTATTTCATTGACGATATTAAACACAAGGAAAAAATATCTCCCACTTATTCTACACCTCTTATGTCTCCTTACACTGCCAGATTAGAGTCAAGCTCAAAAGGGTCTTCTTTCCCTAATTATTCCAAGCCCGTTCCCTTGGCTGTGGTTTCGCTAGATAGTAGATAGGGACAGTAGGAATCTCGTTAATCCTCGTTAGATGACGAGGCATTTGGCTATTTTTTTTTTTTTTTTTTTTTTTTGATCGCTAAGGTAGGGAAATCTTCAAAAGATACTAGGTATACCTAGCATGCACGATTCGCTGCATCCACAGAAAAAATATTCTACAGCGCCTAGGTACTAAAACCCTCCTCATTCTCCCACGATGTTTGTACCTTCTTCGGATGTTGTGCCAAGGTAGCAAGCAAATAAAACCATGAACTTGTCTGGACCAAGCTCAATGGTTGCCAATACTGGCCATCCAAGGGGTGGGTGACCCCAAGGACCATTTCGCCGCTCGAATTAGCTACTTCTATATATTCAAATCCCAATTATTTAAAAGTTACTCCCGCCGTTGACCCGCGCTTACTTGAATTTCTTCACTTTGACATTCAGAGCACTGGGAAGAAATCACATTGTGTCAACACCCGCTAGGGCCATCACAATGCTTTGTTTTAATTAGACAGTCGGATTCCCCAAGTCCGTGCCAGTTCTGAATTGATTGTTAATTGATAATCGTTCTAATTTAAAAGAACTAATTAAAATTAATTAGTATTCTTAAAAATTTTAGCAAGAAAGTTCCACAATTGGCTACGTAACTAAACTATCCGGGGAACAAATAACTATCATAAATGATAGAAACTCTATTTACCCAGAACGAGCACATAAACCATGTTATTGTTTCCCAATCAAGCCCGACTATCTCAATCTTCAGAGCCAATCCTTATCCCGAAGTTACGGATCTAATTTGCCGACTTCCCTTAACTACATTATTCTATCGACTAGAGACTCTTCACCTTGGAGACCAGCTGCGGATATCGGTACGGCCTGTTGAGAAGTTTGCGTATCCCAACCATAAATTTTCAAGGAGAAATTATTTTCAATTTTCAATTTTCCGAAACAGAAAAGAAAACTCTTCCGATACCTCTCGACGGCTTCTTTAAGGTCGTTCCTGTTGCCAGGATGAGCACGAGGCCCATATTTAATAACAAACGGATACTCAACAGGTTACGGAATTGGAACCGTATTCCCTTTCGTTCAAAATTATTCAAGTGTTTTATATTTGCAATATTTAGATTATTATGACTTTATTAACTTGAAAATTTTCGGCTTTCGCCTTGAACTTAGGACCGACTAACTCGTGATCAACCACTGTTCACACGAAACCCTTCTCCACTTCAGTCCTCCAAGGTCTCATTCGATTATTTGCTACTACCACCAAGATCTGTACCAATAGCAGCTCCATGCAGGCTTACGCCAAACACTTCTATGCACACCATTGTACCTTCCTACTCACTAAAGTTTCAAAATTTATATTACTAAATAATATAAATCATCTACTTTAGCGGTAATGTATAGGTATATAACTTAAGCGCCGTCCATTTTAAGGGCTAGCTGCTTCGCAGGTGAGTTGTTACACACTCCTTAGCGGATTTCGACTTCCATGATCACCGTCCTGCTGTTTTAAGCAACCAACGCCTTTCAGAGTTTCTGTATGAGTTGTTAATTTAGGCACCGTAACATTACGTTTGGTTCATCCCACAGCGCCAGTTCTGCTTACCAAAAGTGGCCCACTGGGCACATTATATCATAACCTTAAACTTCATATCAAGAAAGTTAAGGTTCTTACCCATTTAAAGTTTAAGAATAGGTTAAGATCGTTTCGACCCTAAGGCCTCTAATCATTCGCTTTACCAGATAAGATTATTTTATATAACATTTAAATGCACCAGCTATCCTGAGGGAAACTTCGGAAGGAACCAGCTACTAGATGGTCGATTGGTCTTTCGCCCCTATACTCAATTCTGACAATCGATTCGCACGTCAGAACTGTTTCGGTCTTCCATCAGGGTTTCCCCTGACTTCAACCTGATCAAGTATAGTTCACCATCTTTCGGGTCACAGGATATATGCTCAAGGTACGTTCTAGTTAGAGGTATAAATAATATAAATATAAATATTATACGCCCCGGGATTGTGTTAATTAACTATAAATAGTTAAAAAACTAATCCCATTATTAGTCAAGTTAATTATGCTATTAGGTTTATATCCCAATAACTTGCACATATGTTAGACTCCTTGGTCCGTGTTTCAAGACGGGTCCCGAAGGTATCCTGAATCTTTCGCATTGTTAATCATACAAGTGCATATAATAAACATAGAAAATCAATGATAATCATGCTATTATATAATTTTAAAAAAATTAACGCACTGTATTCATATAAATCTATCAACACTTTATCAAATTAATGACATTTATTTTATGTTAAATTGCAAGCAAAATAATTTAAATAAACTATAAGTCATATTTTATGATAAATTTGGTTTATATTAATAGATTACAATGTCCTTATATGGAAAAAATGCACACTATTATTATAATATTATTTATATTATTTAGGCTTTGTCTCCTTAATCTTCCTTCTTTAATAAATCGAAGACGCGTTTCTGGTATTCTTTTTCTCCAAAAACTGTTATTAGGGGAAATAGACTCTCCATTTTTGTTAGCAAAAATTAACTTTGCTGTTCCATTTCGTCCTACACGTAATTTTGTCCCTCTTCATTTAAGTACATACGTCTCCAACTTTAGCAGTCATGGACCTCTTCGAATTTTGTGTAGAGACTATAATGAGTTTTCCCATATTATTTCTCCTCACTTTTCTCCTTCTTCATTACGTATTGTACTCTTTGACTTCCTTAGAACTGTTCTTCACTCCTAATTGTCTAATCTTCATCTATTTTCTTCTTTTTGTTTTGGCCTGCGGTCACCTTACTTTTAATTTACTCCTTAGTTTTTAATTCTTATATTTTTAATTAGTTAAGTCATTTGCATTAGTTAAGTTGACTTTAAAATAAATAAATAAATAAATAAATATGTCGGAGTATTCTCAACTACTCCGGTTGAGGTTGAATTGTTGTTGTCCATTTCTAGCGCAGCGAGTTCCGGACACCTTGGCTTTCTGTTGCAGACTGATTACGCAGTCTCAACTGCCTTAGCATTACACCGGACCACACTTGATGACAGTCGGGCTGTCATCCCGCTGAAATACACAGTCAGATATTCACTAATACTACAACACCTGCATGACTAAGCAAACTTCTAGGACTCAACAGTCAACGTCAAATGAAATGAAACATGACAATACTCACTAAAAGACTTACATGACCGAAGTCACTGTAACTGTACTTAATGTTACCAGCCTAATATTACAAGAATGACGTATGAGACTGAAGTAGAGAGGGACAACCGAGTACGGTACGAAAAGGTATGCCAGACAGTGCAATACCTTAATTTATCTCCGACACGGCCATCCTGACTACTACACGTCCTCGTGTCATATTAATCAGGCACCTTGACTTACAAATTTTCAATGTATATCAAACTTAATTTAATTCCTTTAATTTCTTTAACATCCGATTGTAACCATTATCATTACCCAAGAATTCTTTACACCGTCAAATGCCCCACACATTTTGACCAGTATGTAAAGTGATCAATTCTTCATGGAACACTGTCTCTTTCAACAGTTTACCCTTCACTGGGTTTCTCTTTACTGTCTCTTTCAACAGTTTCACACCCACTGGTGTTCTCTCTTTACTGTCTCTTTCAACAGTTTCACACCCACTGGTGATCTCTTTACTGTCTCTTTCAACAGTTTCACACCCACTGGTGTTCTCTCTTTACTGTCTCTTTCAACAGTTTCACACCCACTGGTGTTCTCTTTACTGTCTCTTTCAACAGTTTCACACCCACTGGTGTTCTCTCTTTACTGTCTCTTTCAACAGTTTCACACCCACTGGTGTTCTCTTTACTGTCTCTTTCAACAGTTTCACACCCACTGGTGTTCTCTCTTTACTGTCTCTTTCAACAGTTTCACACCCACTGGTGTTCTCTCTTTACTGTCTCTTTCAACAGTTTCACACCCACTGGTGTTCTCTCTTTACTGTCTCTTTCAACAGTTTCACACCTATTGGTGTTCTCTTTACTGTCTCTTTCAACAGCTCAACTTTCTTAACCATAACTTAGGTCGTAATTTAACATTCTTAATTCACATTCTAAAATTTTGCTTACCTTTCTAAGCGGATTTCAGTTGTTCAACTTCTCATTTGTTCTACATTATTGTTAATAAACACTTTCGCATTTCGTTAAAGAATCCTAGGCAAGGCACGACCACGTAGCATCGACCACAAAATACTTTCTCAACTCATCATCTTTCTAATATCTTATCCACTAAGACATACGGTCTGTGTCACCCGTTTCTTCACAGTCTCTTTCAACTGTATCATCAGATGAATCACACTCAATTCCGTCGATATCCAGCTCGCTTGGTACCTGCCCATCTGGCATTCTTCGTAAAATATCATGTGAATATTAAAAATGTAGAAATTGCCTTCTTAAACGTTACAAGCTATTCTTAATTAAAGCATAGTCTCACTGAACTCACTGAACTTGACTACCTTTTCTTTGTTTTTCTCAAATCTAGACTGAGATTTCTTTTTCTTCATCTAGGTTTACTTCAGTTTCGTTACCGATCTATTAAAAGTTCAAAAGGGACTTGCCTTAGTAATTTTGTTGTTAAATTATTAAAGTCATCAAACGCTAAAAGTTTTGTTTTTTAATAATTAAAAACCGTCAATTGATATAATAGCCGAATATTCTTGTGCTAAATCTCTCGTCCAATTACAATGCTAATCTTAATACTATCGTCTCGTACCACATGTAAAAATATTTCGAGACAATTTTCATTAATTATGACACTAGTTATAATTTGAATAGAGCAAACAATACTGCCAATATCAAGGCTACATAGAGAAACAACATTATTAATTCTCTTTCAGCATTCGGCCCCTTAATCGAAAATAATCGGAAATTTCTCACCTCGTTGCACCATGATCACTTTGGGTTCATTGATTACTCATAGCTCCACTCTCTTGCGTATCTTTAATTCTGCATCATCACCGGTTGAATTGTTAGGGCATCGGGTAGAGATGTGGTCCTGCTCATGGCATCGATAGCATGTTACAATTGTCGTACGCAGAGACAACGCTCGGTGATCTTCTCCAGATGTCGATGAATTGTTCACTCTGCATTCCGCCTTCCTGTGTCCAAGCTTTCCACAAGAGTAACATTTAATAGGCTCCATCTTAGCACGCTTGGCATTTGAATTTTCGTCTGGGAAATTTGGTCGTTTTTTTCGCATACACAGCCAGACACTCATCCGTATTTGGACGACCTTTCAGCAAGTTTAAAATTGTTGCCGCCGGTGTCTCAGTTGATTCGTACCTCTGCTCGAAAAGCTGTCTGAATTGTTGCCACGTGATGCCGGGGTAACAGATCTGGGATAACCACTGCGACGCGTTCCCTTCCAGAAATTTCGACAACGCCAAGATTAACGCGCTGCCTTGTAGCGGTGTTTCGTTTAAAATTATGTCCACCGTAGCACACCACTGCATAACGTCAGCACCAGCCAATTCCGAGTTAAATTTCGGCAGGGCCGGGCCGCCATTTTGTCGAGGCTCACTAGACGACACTTGCAAAGTCTTTGCCAGCTCCAAGAAGTTTCGATTCTGCTGCTCCAATAGAAAAAGAAATTGTTCCTCCATAATTGTTGGCCTGGAGTTAGATACCACTTCTGATGTCGGAGTATTCTCAATTACTCCGGTTGAGGTTGAATTGTTATTGTCCATTTCTAGCGCAGCGAGTTCCGGACACCTTGGCTTTCTGTTGCAGACTGATTACGCAGTCTCAACTGCCTTAGCATTACACCGGACCACACTCGATGACAGTCGGGCTGTCATCCCGCTGAAATACACAGTCAGATATTCACTAATACTACAACACCTGCATGACTAAGCAAACTTCTAGGACTCAACAGTCAACGTCAAATTAACATGACAATACTCACTAAAAGACTTACATGACCGAAGTCACTGTAACTGTACTTAATATTACCAGCCTAATATTACAAGAATGACGTATGAGACTGAAGTAGAGAGGGACAACCGAGTACGGTACGAAAAGGTATGCCAGACAGTGCAATATCCTAATTTATCTCCGACACGGCCATCCTGACTACTACACGTCCTCGTGTCATATTAATCAGACACCTTGACTTACAAATTTTCAATGTATATCAAACTTAATTTAATTTCTTTTACATCCGATTGTAACCATTATCATTACCCAAGAATTCTTTACACCGTCAAATGCCCCACACTCCACGACAAAACTTCATTCTGCGCTTGTGCTTGCATTTTGACCAGTATGTAAAGTGATCAATTCTTCATGGAACACTGTCTCTTTCAACAGTTTACCCTTCACTGGGTTTCTCTTTACTGTCTCTTTCAACAGTTTCACACCCACTGGTGTTCTCTCTTTACTGTCTCTTTCAACAGTTTCACACCCACTGGTGATCTCTTTACTGTCTCTTTTCAACAGTTTCACACCCACTGGTGTTCTCTCTTTACTGTCTCTTTTCAACAGTTTCACACCCACTGGTGTTCTCTTTACTGTCTCCTTCAACAGTTTCACACCCACTGGTGTTCTCTCTTTACTGTCTCTTTCAACAGTTTCACACCCACTGGTGTTCTCTTTACTGTCTCTTTCAACAGTTTCACACCCACTGGTGTTCTCTCTTTACTGTCTCTTTCAACAGTTTCACACCCACTGGTGTTCTCTCTTTACTGTCTCTTTCAACAGTTTCACACCCACTGGTGTTCTCTCTTTACTGTCTCTTTCAACAGTTTCACACCTATTGGTGTTCTCTTTACTGTCTCTTTCAACAGCTCAACTTTCTTAACCATAACTTAGGTCTTAATTTAACATTCTTAATTCACATTCTAAAATTTAGCTTACCTTTCTAAGCGGATTTCAGTTGTTCAACTTCTCATTTGTTCTACATTATTGTTAATAAACACTTTCGCATTTCGTTAAAGAATCCTAGGCAAGGCACGACCACGTAGCATCGACCACAAAATACTTTCTCAACTCATCATCTTTCTAATATCTTATCCACTAAGACATACGGTCTGTGTCACCCGTTTCTTCACAGTCTCTTTCAACTGTATCATCAGATGAATCACACTCAATTCCGTCGATATCCAGCTCGCTTGGTACCTGCCCATCTGGCATTCTTCGTAAAATATCATGTGAATATTAAAAATGTAGAAAGTGCCTTCTTAAACGTTACAAGCTATTCTTAATTAAAGCATAGTCTCACTGAACTCACTGAACTTGACTACCTTTTCTTTGTTTTTCTCAAATCTAGACTGAGATTTCTTTTTCTTCATCTAGGTTTACTTCAGTTTCGTTACCGTTCTATTAAAAGTTCAAAGGGGACTTGCCTTAGTAATTTTGTTGTTAAATTATTAAAGTCAGCAAACGTTAAAAGTTTTGTTTTTTAATAATTAAAAACCGTCAATTGATATAATAGCCGAATATTCTTGTGCTAAATCTCACGTCCAATTACAATGCTAATCTTAATATTATCGTCTCGTGCCACATGTAAAAATATTTCGAGACAATTTTCATTAATTATGACATTAGTTATAATTTGAATAGAGCAAACAATAATGCCAATATCAAGCCTACATAGCGAAACAACATTATTAATTCTCTTTCAGCATTCGGCCCCTTAATCGGAAATAATCGGAAATTTCTCACCTCGTTGCACCATGATTACTTTGGGTTCATTGATTACTCACAGCTCCACTCTCTTGCGTATCTTTAATTCTGCATCATCACCGGTTGAATTGTTAGGGCATCGGGTAGAGATGTGGCCCTGCTCATGGCATCGATAGCATGTTACAATTGTCGTACGCAGAGACAACGCTCGGTGATCTTCTCCAGAGGTCGATGAATTGTTCACTTTGCATTCCGCCTTCCTTTGTCCAAGCTTTCCACAAGAGTAACATTTAATAGGCTCCATCTTAGCACGCTTGGCATTTGAATTTTCGTCTGGGAAATTTGGTCGTTTTTTTCCGAATGAGAAAACTTGTAATTCGGACTGTAAATCTCGCCTGCCAGTAATGTTGCCAGTGTAAGCCAGTCGTTGCAGTCTGCCGTCATAGTTTGCTAAATGCCCAAGCTCTACCGACGCAGCAATTTCCTCGTGGCTCATGTTACGCCATTTTGTCATCAGTAACCTCATTTGCCAACTCGCATACACAGCCAGACACTCATCCGTATTTGGACGAACTTTCAGCAAGTTTAAAATAGTTGCCGCCGGTGTCTCAGTTGATTCGTACCTCTGCTCGAAAAGCTGTCTGAATTGTTGCCACGTGATGCCGGGGTAACAGATCTGGGATAACCACTGCAACGCGTTCCCTTCCAGAGATTTCGACAACGCCAAGATTAACGCGCTGCCTTGTAGCGGTGTTTCGTTTAAAATTATGTCCACCGTAGCACACCACTGCAAAACGTCAGCACCAGCCAATTCCGAGTTAAATTTCGGCAGGGCCGGGCTGCCATTTTGTCGAGGCTCACTAGACGACACTTGCAAAGTCTTTGCCAGCTCCAAGAAGTTTCGATTCTGCTGCTCCAATAGAAAAAGAAATTGTTCCTCCATAATTGTTGGCCTGGAGTTAGATACCACTTCTGATGTCGGAGTATTCTCAATTACTCCGGTTGAGGTTGAATTGTTATTGTCCATTTCTAGCGCAGCGAGTTCCGGACACCTTGGCTTTCTGTTGCAGACTGATTACGCAGTCTCAACTGCCTTAGCATTACACCGGACCACACTCGATGACAGTCGGGCTGTCATCCCGCTGAAATACACAGTCAGATATTCACTAATACTACAACACCTGCATGACTAAGCAAACTTCTAGGACTCAACAGTCAACGTCAAATTAACATGACAATACTCACTGTACTTAATGTTACCAGCCTAATATTACAAGAATGACGTATGAGACTGAAGTAGAGAGGGACAACCGAGTACGGTACGAAAAGGTATGCCAGACAGTGCAATACCCTAATTTATCTCCGACAAATATAACAATTTTAATGATGAATTTTTCATAACGGATATTCAGGTTCATCGGGCTTAACCTCTATTTTATTCACGTACTATTTAACTCTCTATTCAGAGTTCTTTTCAACTTTCCCTCACGGTACTTGTTTACTATCGGTCTCATGGTTATATTTAGTTTTAGATGGAGTTTACCACCCACTTAGAGCTGCACTATCAAGCAACACGACTCTTTGGAAACACCATCTAGTAATCATTAATGTTATACGGGCCTGGCACCCTCTATGGGTAAATAGCCTCATTTAAGAAGGACTTAAATCATTAATTTCTCATACTAGAATATTGATGCTCCATACTCTGCATCTCACATTTGCCATAAAGCTAAAGTGACTTAGTGTTGAACTATTTTCTTTTTGCTCGCCGCTACTAAGAAAATCCTTGTTAGTTTCTTTTCCTCCCCTAATTAATATGCTTAAATTCAGGGGGTAGTCCCATATGAGTTGAGGTTGTATATACACAAATATAAATATATAATTTTCTTTTATATATTGAAACCATTAATATATTTCTATTATGAGAAGAATAATAATATTTACTTAATTTTTTTTTTTTCATAACAAATCATTAATAAGAGGCAATTCTAGATGAAAAAAAAAAACATTTTTTTTTTATGCTACATTCCTCAGTATTATAAGAATTGAAAATGAAATTAATATACATCCTCGTTTTTCCCATACTTGAGAGATAATGTGTTTCATTTATAATTAATATTATGAAAATTTATTATATTAAATATTTATTACTATTATTAAAGTGTAGGATATAGTTATAAACTATCAACCTAACTATATTTTACAAGCACTGGCAACTAAGGCCTTCGGCTTAGACGTAAAACTACATCCATACACTAGCCTGGGATTCGAACCCGGAACCTCGTTGTTCAGTTGACTAAATGACTGGGCCACTTAGACAACTCATCTACCGAGCACTGCATATTAAATATAAAAATTTCCAATAATATACCATGTGTTTTAAAATTTTGTAAAATATTAAAACAACTTATTGAGCATAGTCTTACAAGCATAGGGTAAAAGGGTATATTAAAGTCGCTAAAATGTATGTAACCGGCAGAAGGAAGCATTTGCGACCCCATAAAGTATATATATTCTTGATCAGCATCACCAGCCGAGTTGATTGAGACATGTCTGTCTGTTCGTCCGTCTGTCCGTCTGTCCGTCTGTCCGTCCGTCCGTATGAACACCTAGATCTCTGAGACTATAAGAGCTAGAGCCACCAAATTTGGTGTGAACATGCGTCTAATGCATACACAGGTCAAGTTTGTTTCAAATTTTTGCCACGCCCACTTCCGCCCCCGCAAATCGCGAAAACGTATTACTAGAGCTGTATTAAAGATATCGTATTCTTGGCACACCTAATTATATACCCAAACTGGACCAGCTCACCAAATTTTGTCCAAATCGGACAATAAAAATCGAAGATATAGCTATATGAGTTTTGCACTGCATTGCCAAGGCGACATTGGCTGGCAAGAGTGAGCGAGACAGCATGCGTTTGCTGTTGCTGCATGTTAAAGAGAATTTTGCATGAAATTGATGACGATTTCGAGGATATTTTATTTTATTTAATATAACTAGTTGGTACAGGGTATACTCAATGTCGGCAGGGACGACTTGCTTGCTTCATTTAATATTCAATTCAATAATATATGAAATTTCCATTTAATATTCAATAATATATGAAATTTCCATTAAATATTCAATAATATATAAAATTTACTTACCGCTGAGAGTGATCCAGCTACTTGCCAACATCTTTAACAGGATCTTTGATCTCTGCCACTTCCTCACCCAATGGAAGTGTGCAGAGATTATAATGATTCCAAAACCTAGGAAACCTGAGCATGAACTATCCTCGTATCGTCCGATCAGTTTGCTAGCAATACTCTCCAAGATATTCGAAAGAATATTATTAGTTAGAGTGCTGCCGCTACTGGACGAAGGAAACATAATCCCAGAACACCAGTTTGGTTTCCGGCAACATCACGGCACTCCTGAGCAATACCATCGCAACGTCCAGAAGGCGCTTTACGCTTTTGAAGATAAGCAGTATTCCTCCGCTGTCTTTTTGGATGTCAAGCAGGCCTTCGACCGAGTCTGGCATGATGGGCTCCTGTACAAAATAAAGCTGCCACTTCCTGCCCCGTACTTCATGGTCCTGAAATCCTACCTCGCAGACAGGAGCTTCTTTGTAAGGTGTGACGGCTCTTCGTCCAGAATAGAGTGCATCAAAGCGGGCGTCCCACAGGGCAGTGAACTTGGCCCTATACTCTATACCTTGTACACTGCAGACCTACCAGTGCTGCAACACCCACAACTACTGGTTGCCTCATATGCGGACGACACTGCATTTATTGCCTGTGCACCGAACCCTGTTGAGGCCTCTGAAATCATACAGGATCAACTGCTCATACTTGAGCCCTGGCTTAACAGGTGGAACATTGCTATAAACATGGACAAGTCCCTGCATATGACCTTTGCCACACGCAGGCTCGACTGCCCCCCGGTCAGTCTTCATGGGACGCTTCTCCCGAGCGTAAACTGGGTCAAATATCTGGGCCTTACTCTGGACAGGCGATTAAACTGGAAAGCGCATCTAAAAACAAAACGTGCTCAGCTCAACTTAAAGCTGGCTAAGATGCAATGGCTCATCGGCAGCAAAACACAGCCCAGCATCCGCAATAAGGTGCTGCTGTACAAAGCCATAATTAAACCGGTGTGGACTTATGGCATCCAGCTCTGGGGCACGGCTTCAGACACGAATGTCAATATTATACAACGCTTCCAGAGCAAGTTACTCCGCAGAATTGTTAGAGCGCTTGCATTCGTTCGTAACTCAGTCATCCATAGAGACCTAAACGTTCCATCTGTCAGCAGTGAAATCAGGAGGTACGGCATTCGGCACTGCTCCAGGCTGGAGACACACAATAATACACTGGCCCGTGATCTGCTAGACAACAGCACCCAAACATGGCGTCTCAAAAGATGTCACCCCCTGGATCTTCCATTCAGACAAGACGTGGACTGGTGAGCTCTGCAAAGAAGAAGAAGGGCTGCAGCGTCACGTATCTTTTTCTGAAACTCTGAAATTACTCTGTCATATCTAACCAATACTTTCTATATTTTCTCTCTTCCATACCTGTATTCTAATTTAATGAAACCCACTATTGTTACTTCACTCACCCTACTATTGTTAATTCCTTATATAATTTGCTTATTATCCTCATAGGATAGATTGCAAATAAATACAGACTAAAATGAAGTAAGGAAGTCGGCATGCCGACTTGAGTATACCCTGTACCAATTTTAAGGGCAACTCGAAGTTTGGTATACAAAATTTTAAAAAATATTGTGTTGGGCTATAAAGACAATAAAAACAAAATAACCGTAAAACGTCGCTCGAATTTGCTACCGACTAAATAATTGTGAAGGTACCCAGGGAACACCACGTGGAGGCTATTTTTTTTTTTTCTTTATTCATTAATAAGATATCAAAAATATTTAGTAAAAAATCCTACCAAATTCACTGCTCAAAATCCTTAATGCTAACGGCAATGCCCCTATGATAACTATATATGGTTTCAAACGTGCGCGCACTGGCTCTACTACTAGAAATATTTGAAAACGCCCAGTCAATATTGGTATTACCATTTGTGGTGGACGCATTCAAATCTAAAAGAGAATTAAAGTTTTGGCTATTGAGAAATTCAAAAATATTCCTACCACAACCTGTCAGGGACTGAAGGTTTATATTGAAATCGCCTAAAATTATGCAATTACTACCTAAAACATTTTGGGAATCCTGAAATAATCTCTGCAACTCATCCCTAAACTTTGCCAATGGGTATGTTGGACTACGATAAGTAACTAAAATTCCTAGAGACTTAAATTTCAAAAGGGCAAATTCGAAGACAGGGGAAGTTAGGGTACTTGATCTAGCATAATATCGACCACTGGAACAAAGACTAGTATTCTCAACCATTTCATTTCTTATAAATATAAGAATACCCCTTTTAGGTCGAGCACCGCTTGCCAACGAAGGGCAATCTAGTCGCACAGCAACAGTGTAACCAGGAATTTCATATGCTTCATTAGCATATGTAGAAGCCTCTACAAAACACAATATGGGGGACTGAAGCATTAACTGATTAGAGCAAACATCATTGATATGAGAGTGGAGACTTTCCGTGTTATGGAAGAAAATATTAAAATTGGAGAATTTTGTGCACTGCGGTGAAATTTAGATCGAGCATTCACTCCTACACTATCATCTACGAACTTTATCCAAAGAACTGAGGGGATATTGGATGAATCTAATTCGATGTCCATTAAAGTACCCGTGGCTCCATTCACGAGACCATCTGCCGTATCTACATTGACTGTCATCATATACTTGGCAGTGGTTTTCAAAATGAGTTGACTACACAAACCTTGTGTGTCAGAAGTTTTGAAACCTTTGACATCATCTAAATACTTTCTTTTGGCTGCATCACTTAAATGAGCAGCTTTAATCAAATCTGCTGCAACTGAAATATGTTCCTCAGTGGGAATGGAGGATAATTTCGCCCTATTATAATAATCTGTGTCCCTATTACTTAGAAACAGATGAATTGCTTCATCTGGTACTTGACTTGCGTCGAAAATTCTAGTCCTAAATAATTCTATATCTGGTGGAGTCATTTGGCCGGATGCCATGTTGTTTAGTGCGATTGCAAATGGTTGGTCGTCTCGCTGTCGCATGATCTCTATGAGCTCAAAAAACTTAAAACATTTCCACAGAGAAGGTCCAACAAGAACACTGTAAGGGTTATGCGAGGATGATGTGGATTGGAATATCCAACGATCACCTACTGGGCGTAGCTGTCTAAAATCGCCGAACACGATAACAATGCCCCCAAAGGGAATATCCCGATTTCGAAAAATTTGCTTAAGGCGAGAGTCCAAATAGGAAAACATTTTTGCACCGACCATAGAAATTTCGTCTATAATTAAAAGTTTGAGATCTATGAACCTAGTTCGAAGAGTATTAAGCAAGTCGGAACTCAAATCCCTAAAAGAAGACCCTGACTGGTTAATGGGTAGGGAGAACATGGAATGAAGGGTCGAACCTCCGATTCCGAAAGCTGCTTTTCCTGTGGGAGCGCACAAGAGAATTTTCACAGTTGTTGGGTCATTACCTACCCCACGATTATACTCCACAGAGAGGGACTGAAATATTGCGGAAATAAGCCTACTTTTGCCGACACCTGCCCCGCCACCTACGAATTCATGAAAAGTTTTATTATTCTTCACATTGTGAAGAACATGGGGAAAGAAAGTTTTTTGCTTCAAATTTAGCGACCTAACAATACTTGCCAAATTTTCTGGAGAAATTATTGGGGGCAGGTTAATAATGCGAACATCATTCTCCGAATCTGATGGTTGTTCATTGGCATTAAAATTTAATAGATTATGCTGCGAACTAACTTCGGGAAAGGCTAAAACCCTAAACTCCTCATCTAACACGACCTGACCTTCTAGTTCATTTTCAATATCCCTAGATTCATTCTCCATCGCCCTCCTAAGCGCGTCTTCTAAGTCATCTAAAACATTGCATTTATTGAAACCAACCCTAATAATTTCCTCATGCTGACTGTAAAACTCCTCACAATTTCTCTGAACTAACTCTACCTGTTCGTCTCTCCAAGGAAAATACAACATAACTAGTTCCCTAAAATAGTTCTGCCTATCCGTGTTAATATTAAACTTCCTAAATCTAATTGTAGAAGGCCACCTCCTCTGCGTAATGTAACCACTTCCATCACGCAAAGGAAAACTGCTTCCTGAAACCTCATTTTCTTCCTGATTCCTATTACTTCGTCGAGCCCTAATACTAAACTCATAATTGGCAGCAAAATCAGCTAAACTCAAATCTTCTAAATTATTTGGTCTTTCTACATAATGATCAAGTAGCCCTTTTACAAAGATGTCAGTGGAATTCTGAGGCAAACTTTGCAATTGCTGTCTAGATTTGAGAATTTTAACTCGAAATTCTGGCAAACTGGTATTAATAAACCTATCTTTGTGGCTAATATTGGACATAGACATCCCTAGACAGCAATAGGCGGCTTCCTGAGCAGATATCTCAGTACCGCAAATAAATTTGTGACCAATGTGTTGCAGCTTTTGCCTAATGCTTAAGTTGCCCCTTTCAACACTAGCGACTGCTTCCCGCATCAGCTTTGAAATGCCTCTTTGGGATTTATTTATATAATTTATGATATAACTGCAACAAGCATACGGATCCAATATGAACTGAATGTCCATATTGGCCCGCTGCATAGAGAGAATATGCCTATTATACGCATTAACCTTAATTTCTGCGAAACTTCTTTTTAGGAAAATCTGGGGCTTTTTTAAGCTAGACCTAACAGCAAGTATAGGTTCACATTTATATGTGAAAGAAAACTATCAAAACTGCTCAACTGTAAAACAACATCTAACGAAAAACTACTATTTAGGAAATTTTTAACCTGTTGAAAATTTTCTCGATGGCGACATATATTATTAAAATCATCAGAAAGGGGCTTCAAAATAACTGTTTGGGGCATAGGATGATTGGGTATCCCAAATCTACAAATTTCTAGTCCGCGAACCCTGCGGAGGCAAGTAAAACTATGCGTGTGTGTTTGATACACTAAAAACGGCGCTAAATCTGTATTTGTTACATCTGTGGTAACGAACTGGTCAATAAAACTTATAACGGGTGAAAAGGAATCTTCATTACTGAGGTCTATTTAGGGGGCATCTTTCAGCCAAAACATCCCGTGAATATGGGGAGAGCCTCTCTGCTGAAACTCAACGCGCCAATAATGCCTAACAACAAAATTCTCACCGAAAATCCCTTCCTGACTTTTCATTACCTTTAACAACTCCCTATATCTATGTTCGAAATACCTTGCACAAGTGACTGGATCTGACCTACTGAGTCGAGCCTTTTCCCTAAACTGTAAATTTGAAGCTTCTTCTTCTGTGATATCAACCCTATCAACTGTTTTGCTAAGAATAACTAAAAGTTCTGTCCACTTTGTTTCGGCTGCCGACAAAGTAATAAAAAAAGTGGGGAGTCCAAATTGCCTAATCATTGCCATAACCTTTTTTTTTTTCATCCTCCCAATGAGCAGGAGACGTGCGAATACCCTTCAGAACCCTATAACCCTCATCGTGACGTATTAAATTATTGACAAAATCCTCACTAAGCACATTGGATGCCGTAGTTGCGCGGGGAGCGCTATGTTTACGTAAACAAATGGAAGTATTGTTTCTAATTGTAATCAGCTCTAACTTCTTGTAATCAAAAAATAATTTATCTGTTCTGCAACCTCTTCTACCTACATTTCTAAGTTCAGACCTAACTATGGTTGCATAACTTGCAGAAGTCCTTCTTTTATTGCCGGCATAAATAGTGGGAAATGCTAATTCTTCGCAATCGGAATCTAAAATCATATCTAAGGGCCTTTGCCCTTCACCTGGTGCTATTGTTACTCTTTGTATGCCGGCGTCATCTATCTGAATATTTTCGAGCATGGTCTCTTGCCCACCGGGATTAAGCTCCTCGACTTAGTCTTCAGGATGAACTTGGTCTTCAGAATGAGTAGTGTCCTCATTTCTGTGTAGAATTTCTTCTACAAATTCCCTATCTTCCTCACTAGCATAAAATGGAACTATTTGGGATTCAAAAGAATCAAGCCTCTGTTCATTGATTGTTACATTATGTTTCCTGTACAACTCGGTGCTAACTAAAAACCTAAGTGCGCTATCGATTTTGGCGGGCCTAATGGTTTCAGCCATGAAATCATGACCATATTCCATTCTACGCTTGAGGTGGAGCTCTATAACCTCGGTTTCATTAAATGCTCTAGGGAGCGACGTTACTACACTGCTAACTGGAATCGGGACATTAACTACAGCTCCTTTAATTGCGCTTTGACGCTCATGGCCTGTTGCCTTAATAATCATAAAAGGGAGACGAGGGGAAATGAGGCGTTCCTCTAAAGGGCTAAGACCCATAAGACACTCTGGCAAAACTGGGAAATCTAGACCATTTGAAATGGCAAATTTTGGTTTCGTATTTTTCGATATATGCGCAAAACAAGTTGAACAAAAAGTAAGAATATCATCAATGGGAGGGGAACTGAGTGGCAATATCTAATATCGGACCACTGAACTGATAGCTATCTTCTATAAGAGTTCGGGACTTTGACTTTAGCTTGTGGGGGAACCATAGACCCTTGCACGAATAGCAAATCTGACAGGGACCTAGCTTTACAATTCTATTAAACTTTTCTATCTGAGCTATTAAATTGGGTTGACGATTTGGGTATCTAACATCCTGAAGGGTATTCGCACGTTCCTGTCTATTACGCAATGCATTTCTCCTATTCTCTGCAACTCTATTTCCACTGATACTCCTATACTGGCTTACTCGCTGACTTATACTTCTAACAATTTCGCGATTCGCTTGTTGTACTACTATCCGAGCACTTCGGCGTGCCAAAGTATTGCATGCCCTTTCAATAACCCTACGCTCTGAGTTTCTCCTATCCTGAGATCTACGAATCCTATCTTGTTCCCTTTCTTCTACACGACGGCCAATATTTGTTCGCCTACTTAACGATCTACTAGAAGAGTTGGCTGCCTGTTCTTATTCCCTTATAACTCGATCTCTTCGTCGTTCCCTACGATCATCTGTATTTTGCTCTTGCTCATTGGCCCTATATTCCGAATTCCTCCTACGCGTTGACCGGCGTCGAGTATCGGCCGCTTTCTCTGCCTGCCTAATCACTGGATCCGTTCGACGTTGCCTATGATCTACTGTATTTTTGTATTTGCTCCGCCTGCCTAATATCTGGATTCATTCGTCTTTCTCTATGCTCTACTGTGTTTCGCTCTTGTTCGTTGGCCCTGTTTTCTGAATTTCTCCTACGCGTCGACCGGCGTCGAGTATCGGACGCTTGCTCTGCCTGCCTAATCACTGGATCCGTTCGACGTTTCCTATGCTCTACTGTGTTTCGCTCTTGCTCGTTGGCCCTATTTTCTGAATTTCTCCTAAACGTCGACCGGCGTCTAGTATCGGCCGCTTGCTCTGCCTGCCTAATCACTGGATCCGTTAGACGTTCCCTATGTTCTACTGTGTTTCGCTCTTGCTCGTTGGCCCTATTTTCTGAATTTCTCCTAAACGTCGACCGGCGTCTAGTATCAGCCGCTTGCTCTGCCTGCCTAATCACTGGATCCGTTAGACGTTCCCTATGTTCTACTGTGTTTCGCTCTTGCTCGTTGGCCCTATTTTCTGAATTTCTCCTAAACGTCGACCGGCGTCTAGTATCGGCCGCTTGCTCTGCCTGCCTAATCACTGGATCCGTTAGACGTTCCCTATGTTCTACTGTGTTTCGCTCTTGCTCGTTGGCCCTATTTTCTGAATTTCTCCTAAACGTCGACCGGCGTCTAGTATCAGCCGCCTGCTCTGCCTGCCTAATCACTGGATCCGTTCGACGTTCCCTATGCTCTACTGTGTTTCGCTCTTGCTCGTTGGCCCTATTTTCTGAAATTCTCCTACGCGTCGACCGGCGTCGAGTATCGGCCGCCTGCTCTGCCTGTTTAATCACTGGGTCCGTTCGACGTTCCCTATGCTCTACTGTGTTTCGCTCTTGCTCGTTGTCCCTATTTTCTGAATTTCTCCTACGCGTCGACCGGCGTGGAGTATCGGACGCTTGCTCTGCCTGCCTAATCACCAGATCCGTTCGACGTTTCCTATGCTCTACTGTGTTTCGCTCTTGCTCGTTGGCCCTATTTTCTGAATTTCTCCTAAACGTCGACCGGCGTCTAGTATCAGCCGCCTGCTCTGCCTGCCTAATCACTGGATCCGTTAGACGTTCCCTATGCTCTACTGTGTTTCGCTCTTGCTCGTTGGCCCTATTTTCTGAATTTCTCCTAAACGTTCCCTAAATTTTCCTTTACATGCAGCTACAGCGAACGCATGCTATCTCGCTCTATCTTGTCTGCCAATGCCGCCTAGGGATTTCAGCGCAAAACGGATATAGGCATAACTCCGAGGTTTTTTGTGCGATTTCGACAAAATTTGGTCAGCTAGTCCAGTTTTAGTATATAATTAGGTGTGCCAAGTAAGAACACGATATCTTTTGTACAGCTCTAGTTATTCGCTTTCCCGATTTGCGGGGGCGAAAGTGGGCGTGGTAAAAAATTGAAACAAACTTGATCTGTGTATGTATTAGACGCATGTTCACACCAAATTTGGTGGCTCTAGCTTTTATAGTCTCCGAGATCTAGGTGTTCATACGGACGGACGGACAGACGGACGGACAGACAGACATGTCTCAATCAACTCGGCTGGTGATGCTGATCAAGAATATATATACTTTATGGGGTCGCAAATGCTTTCTTCTGCCTGTTACATACATTTTAGCGACTTCAATATACCATTTTACCCTATGGGTACAGGGTATAAAAATACCTTAAGACTTCATAATTTTATATAAATAAATAGACATTGCCGATATTAAATGTATTAAATCATATGAATATGATATATGCACATTTACTTCATTTAATATATATATATACATCACACCACATATATAGGTTTTTTGCCACGTTTTCTGTAAGTCGCGCAGTTATGAAGGAAGGTACCACTCAATTCAATAATATATGAAATTTTCATTTAATATTCAATTCAATAGTATATGAAATTTTCATTTAATATTGAATAATATATGAAATGTTCATTTAATATTCAATTCAATAATATATGAAATTTTCATTTAATATTCAATAATATATGAAATTTCCATTAAATATTCAATAATATATAAAATTTACTTACCGCCGAGAGTGATCCAGCTACTTGCCAACATCTTTAACAGGATCTTTGATCTCTGCCACTTCCCCACCCAATGGAAGTGTGCAGAGATTATAATGATTCCAAAACCTAGGAAACCTGAGCATGAACTATCCTCGTATCGTCCGATCAGTTTGCTAGCAATACTCTCCAAGATATTCGAAAGAATATTTTTAGTTAGAGTGCTGCCGCTACTGGACGAAGGAAACATAATCCCAGAACACCAGTTTGGTTTCCGGCAACATCACGGCACTCCTGAGCAATGCCATCGCATCGTCCAGAAGGCGCTTTACGCTTTTGAAGATAAGCAGTATTCCTCCGCTGTCTTTTTGGATGTCAAGCAGGCCTTCGACCGAGTCTGGCATGATGGGCTCCTGTACAAAAGAAAGCTGCTACTTCCTGCCTCGTACTTCATGGTCCTGAAATCCTACCTCGCAGACAGGAGCTTCTTTGTAACGTGTGACGGCTCTTCGTCCAGAATAGAGTGCATCAAAGCGGGCGTCCCACAGGGCAGTGTACTTGGCCCTATACTCTATACCTTGTACACTGCAGACCTAACAGTGCTGCAACACCCACAACTACTGGTTGCCTCATATGCGGACGACACTGCATTTATTGCCTGTGCACCGAACCCTGTTGAGGCCTCTGAAATCATATAGGATCAACTGCTCATACTTGAGACCTGGCTTAACAGGTGGAACATTGCTATAAACACGGACAAGTTCCTGCATATGACCTTTGCCACACGCAGGCTCGACTGCCCCCCGGTCAGTCTTCATGGGACGCTTCTCCCGAGCGTAAACTGGGTCAAATATCTGGGCCTTACTCTGGACAGGCGATTAAACTGGAAAGCGCATCTAAAAACAAAACGTGCTCAGCTCAACTTAAAGCTGGCTAAGATGCAATGGCTCATCGGCAGCAAAACACAGCTCAGCATCCGCAATAAGGTGCTGCTGTACAAAGCCATAATTAAACCGGTGTGGACTTATGGCATCCAGCTCTGGGGCACGGCTTCAGACACGAATGTCAATATTATACAACGCTTCCAGAGCAAGTTACTCCGCAGACTTGTTGGAGCGCCTGCATTCGTTCGTAACTCAGTCATCTATAGAGACCTAAGCGTTCCATCTGTCAGCAGTGAAATCAGGAGGTACGGCATTCGGCACTGCTCCAGGCTGGAGACACACAATAATACACTGACCCGTGATCTGCTAGACAACAGCACCCAAACATGGCGTCTCAAAAGATGTCACCCCCTGGATCTTCCATTCAGACAAGACGTGGACTGGTGAGCTCTGCAAAGAAGAAGAAGGGCTGCAGCGTCACGTATCTTTTTCTGAAACTCTGAAATTACTCTGTCATATCTAATTCCTAATACCTGTATTCTAATTTAATGAAACCCACTATTGTTACTTCACTCACCCTGCTATTGTTAATTCCTTATATAATTTGCTTATTGTCCTCATAGGATAGATTGCAAATAAATACAGACTAAAATGAAGTAAGCAAGTCGGCATGCCGACTTGAGTATACCCTGTACCAATTTTAAGGGCAATTCGAAGTTTGGTATACAAAATTTTAAAAAAATATTGTGTTGGGCTATAAAGACAATAAAAACAAAATAACCGTAAAACGTCGCTCGAATTTGCTACCGACTAAATAATTGTGAAGGTACCCAGGGAACACCACGTGGAGGCTATTGAAAAATCAATTGGGTTACCAAATATACGAAAATATTGGAAACCTTCGAGTCGACTTGAACTATTAGTTAGTTCCTTGTTCCCCATGTTGTTTTTTTTTTTTTTTTTTTTTTTTTTTTTTATTCATTAATAAGATATCAAAAATATTTAGTAAAAAATCCTACCTAATTCACTGCTCAAAATCCTTAATGCTAACGGCAATGCCCCTATGATAACTATATATGGTTTCAAACGTGCGCGCACTGGCTCTACTACTAGAAATATTTGAAAACGCCCAGTCAATATTGGTATTACCATTTGTGGTGGACGCATTCAAATCTAAAAGAGAATTAAAGTTTTGGCTATTGAGAAATTCAAAAATATTCCTACCACAACCTGACAGGGACTGAAGGTTTATATTGAAATCGCCTAAAATTATGGAATTACTACCTGAAACATTTTGGGAATCCTGAAATAATCTCTGCAACTCATCCCTAAACTTTGCCAATGGGTATGTTGGACTACGATAAGTAACTAAAATTCCTAGAGACTTAAATTTCAAAAGGGCAAATTCGAAGACAGGGGAAGTTAGGGTACTTGATCTAGCATAATATCGACCACTGGAACAAAGACTAGTATTCTCAACCATTTCATTTCTTATAAATATAAGAATACCCCTTTTAGGTCGAGCACCGCTTGCCAACGAAGGGCAATCTAGTCGCACAGCAACAGTGTAACCAGGAATTTCATATGCTTCATTAGCATATGTAGAAGCCTCTACAAAACACAATATGGGGGACTGAAGCATTAACTGATTAGAGCAAACATCATTGATATGAGAGTGGAGACTTTCCGTGTTATGGAAGAAAATATTAAAATTGGAGAATTTTGTGCACTGCGGCGAAATTTAGATCGAGCATTCGCTCCTACACTATCATCTAAGAACTTTATGCAAAGAACTGAGGGGATATTGGATGAATCTAATTCGATGTCCATTAAAGTACCCGTGGCTCCATTCACGAGACCATCTGCCGTATCTACATTGACTGTCATCATATACTTGGCAGTGGTTTTCAAAATGAGTTGACTACACAAACCTTGTGTGTCAGAAGTTTTGAAACCTTTGACATCATCTAAATACTTTCTTTTGGCTGCATCACTTAAATGAGCAGCTTTAATCAAATCTGCTGCAACTGAAATATGTTCCTCAGTGGGAATGGAGGATAATTTCGCCCTATTGTAATAATCTGTGTCCCTTTTACTTAGAAACAGATGAATTGCTTCATCTGGTACTTGACTTGCGTCGAAAATTCTAGTCCTAAATAATTCTATATCTGGTGGAGTCATTTGGCCGGATGCCATGTTGTTTAGTGCGATTGCAAATGGTTGGTCGTCTCGCTGTCGCATGATCTTTATGAGCTCAAAAAACTTAAAACATTTCCACAGAGAAGGTCCAACAAGAACACTGTAAGGGTCATGCGAGGATGATGTGGATTGGAATATCCAACGATCACCTACTGGGCGTAGCTGTCTAAAATCGCCGAACACGATAACAGAAATGCCACCAAAGGGAATATCCCGATTTCGAAAAATTTGCTTAAGGCGAGAGTCCAAATAGGAAAACATTTTTGCACCGACCATAGAAATTTCGTCTATAATTAAAAGTTTGAGATCTATGAACCTAGTTCGAAGAGTATTAAGCAAGTCGGAACTCAAATCCCTAAAAAGAAGACCCTGACTGGTTAATGGGTAGGGAGAACATGGAATGAAGGGTCGAACCTCCGATTCCGAAAGCTGTTTTTCCTGTGGGAGCGCACAAGAGAATTTTCACAGTTGTTGGGTCATTACCTACCCTACGATTATACTCCACAGAGAGGGACTGAAATATTGCGGAAATAAGCCTACTTTTGCCGACACCTGCCCCGCCACCTACGAATTCATGAAAAGTTTTATTATTCTTCACATTGTGAAGAACATGGGGAAAGAAAGTTTTTTGCGTCAAATTTAGCGACCTAACAATACTTGCCAAATTTTCTGGAGAAATTATTGGGGGCAGGTTAATAATGCGAACATCATTCTCCGAATCTTATGGTTGTTCATTGGCATTCAAATTTAATAGATTATGCTGCGAACTAACCACACGCAGGCTCGACTGCCCCCCGGTCAGTCTTCATGGGACGCTTCTCCCGAGCGTAAACTGGGTCAAATATCTGGGCCTTACTCTGGACAGGCGATTAAACTGGAAAGCGCATCTAAAAACAAAACGTGCTCAGCTCAACTTAAAGCTGGCTAAGATGCAATGGCTCATCGGCAGCAAAACACAGCTCAGCATCCGCAATAAGGTGCTGCTGTACAAAGCCATAATTAAACCGGTGTGGACTTATGGCATCCAGCTCTGGGGCACGGCTTCAGACACGAATGTCAATATTATACAACGCTTCCAGAGCAAGTTACTCCGCAGACTTGTTGGAGCGCCTGCATTCGTTCGTAACTCAGTCATCTATAGAGACCTAAGCGTTCCATCTGTCAGCAGTGAAATCAGGAGGTACGGCATTCGGCACTGCTCCAGGCTGGAGACACACAATAATACACTGGCCCGTGATCTGCTAGACAACAGCACCCAAACATGGCGTCTCAAAAGATGTCACCCCTGGATCTTCCATTCAGACAAGACGTGGACTGGTGAGCTCTGCAAAGAAGAAGAAGGGCTGCAGCGTCACGTATCTTTTTCTGAAACTCTGAAATTACTCTGTCATATCTAACCAATACTTTCTATATTTTCTCTCTTCCATACCTGTATTCTAATTTAATGAAACCCACTATTGTTACTTCACTCACCCTGCTATTGTTAATTCCTTATATAATTTGCTTATTGTCCTCATAGGATAGATTGCAAATAAATACAGACTAAAATGAAGTAAGCAAGTCGGCATGCCGACTTGAGTATACCCTGTACCAATTTTAAGGGCAACTCGAAGTTTGGTATACAAAATTTTAAAAAAATATTGTGTTGGGCTATAAAGACAATAAAAACAAAATAACCGTAAAACGTCGCTCGAATTTGCTACCGACTAAATAATTGTGAAGGTACCCAGGGAACACCACGTGGAGGCTATTGAAAAAATCAATTGGGTTACCAAATATACGAAAATATTGGAAACCTTCGAGTCGACTTGAACTATTAGTTAGTTCCTTGTTCCCCATGTTTTTTTTTTTTTTTTTTTTTTTTTTTTTATTTATTAATAAGATATCAAAAATATTTAGTAAAAAATCCTACCTAATTCACTGCTCAAAATCCTTAATGCTAACGGCAATGCCCCTATGATAACTATATATGGTTTCAAACGTGCGCGCACTGGCTCTACTACTAGAAATATTTGAAAACGCCCAGTCAATATTGGTATTACCATTTGTGGTGGACGCATTCAAATCTAAAAGAGAATTAAAGTTTTGGCTATTGAGAAATTCAAAAATATTCCTACCACAACCTGACAGGGACTGAAGGTTTATATTGAAATCGCCTAAAATTATGGAATTACTACCTGAAACATTTTGGGAATCCTGAAATAATCTCTGCAACTCATCCCTAAACTTTGCCAATGGGTATGTTGGACTACGATAAGTAACTAAAATTCCTAGAGACTTAAATTCCAAAAGGGCAAATTCGAAGACAGGGGAAGTTAGGGTACTTGATCTAGCATAATATCGACCACTGGAACAAAGACTAGTATTCTCAACCATTTCATTTCTTATAAATATAAGAATACCCCTTTTAGGTTGAGCACCGCTTGCCAACGAAGGGCAATCTAGTCGCACAGCAACAGTGTAACCAGGAATTTCATATGCTTCATTAGCATATGTAGAAGCCTCTACAAAACACAATATGGGGGACTGAAGCATTAACTGATTAGAGCAAACATCATTGATATGAGAGTGGAGACTTTCCGTGTTATGGAAGAAAATATTAAAATTGGAGAATTTTGTGCACTGCGGCGAAATTTAGATCGAGCATTCGCTCCTACACTATCATCTAAGAACTTTATGCAAAGAACTGAGGGGATATTGGATGAATCTAATTCGATGTCCATTAAAGTACCCGTGGCTCCATTCACGAGACCATCTGCCGTATCTACATTGACTGTCATCATATACTTGGCAGTGGTTTTCAAAATGAGTTGACTACACAAACCTTGTGTGTCAGAAGTTTTGAAACCTTTGACATCATCTAAATACTTTCTTTTGGCTGCATCACTTAAATGAGCAGCTTTAATCAAATCTGCTGCAACTGAAATATGTTCCTCAGTGGGAATGGAGGATAATTTCGCCCTATTGTAATAATCTGTGTCCCTATTACTTAGAAACAGATGAATTGCTTCATCTGGTACTTGACTTACGTCGAAAATTCTAGTCCTAAATAATTCTATATCTGGTGGAGTCATTTGGCCGGATGCCATGTTGTTTAGTGCGATTGCAAATGGTTGGTCGTCTCGCTGTCGCATGATCTCTATGAGCTCAAAAAAACTTAAAACATTTCCACAGAGAAGGTCCAACAAGAACACTGTAAGGGTCATGCGAGGATGATGTGGATTGGAATATCCAACGATCACCTACTGGGCGTAGCTGTCTAAAATCGCCGAACACGATAACAGAAATGCCCCCAAAGGGAATATCCCGATTTCGAAAAATTTGCTTAAGGCGAGAGTCCAAATAGGAAAACATTTTTTGCACCGACCATAGAAATTTCGTCTATAATTAAAAGTTTGAGATCTATGAACCTAGTTCGAAGAGTATTAAGCAAGTCGGAACTCAAATCCCTAAAAGAAGACCCTGACTGGTTAATGGGTAGGGAGAACATGGAATGAAGGGTCGAACCTCCGATTCCGAAAGCTGTTTTTCCTGTGGGAGCGCACAAGAGAATTTTCACAGTTGTTGGGTCATTACCTACCCTACGATTATACTCCACAGAGAGGGACTGAAATATTGCGGAAATAAGCCTACTTTTGCCGACACCTGCCCCGCCACCTACGAATTCATGAAAAGTTTTATTATTCTTCACATTGTGAAGAACATGGGGAAAGAAAGTTTTTTGCTTCAAATTTAGCGACCTAACAATACTTGCCAAATTTTCTGGAGAAATTATTGGGGGCAGGTTAATAATGCGAACATCATTCTCCGAATCTTATGGTTGTTCATTGGCATTCAAATTTAATAGATTATGCTGCGAACTAACTTCGGGAAAGGCTAAAACCCTAAACTCCTCATCTAACACGACCTGACCTTCTAGTTCATTTTCAATATCCCTAGATTCATTCTCCATCGCCCTCCTAAGCGCGTCTTCTAAGTCATCTAAAACATTGCATTTATTGAAACCAACCCTAATAATTTCCTCATGCTGACTGTAAAACTCCTCACAATTTCTCTGAACTAACTCTACCTGTTCGTCTCTCCAAGGAAAATACAACATAACTAGTTCCCTAAAATAGTTCTGCCTATCCGTGTTAATATTAAACTTCCTAAATCTAATTGTGGAAGGCCACCTCCTCTGCGTAATGTAACCACTTCCATCACGCAAAGGAAAACTGCTTCCTGAAACCTCATTTTCTTCCTGATTCCTATTACTTCGTCGAGCCCTAATACTAAACTCATAATTGGCAGCAAAATCAGCTAAACTCAAATCTTCTAAATTATTTGGTCTTTCTACATAATGATCAAGTAGCCCTTTTACAAAGATGTCAGTGGAATTCTGAGGCAAACTTTGCAATTGCTGTCTAGATTTGAGAATTTTAACTCGAAATTCTGGCAAACTGGTATTAATAAACCTATCTTTGTGGCTAATATTGGACATAGACATCCCTAGACAGCAATAGGCGGCTTCCTGAGCAGATATCTCAGTACCGCAAATAAATTTGTGACCAATGTGTTGCAGCTTTTGCCTAATGCTTAAGTTGCCCCTTTCAACACTAGCGACTGCTTCCCGCATCAGCTTTGAAATGCCTCTTTGGGATTTATTTATATAATTTATGATATAACTGCAACAAGCATACGGATCCAATATGAACTGAATGTCCATATTGGCCCGCTGCATAGAGAGAATATGCCTATTAAACGCATTAACCTTAATTTCTGCGAAACTTCTTTTTAGGAAAATCTGGGGCTTTTTTAAGCTAGACCTAACAGCAAGTATAGGTTCACATTTATATGTGAAAGAAAACTATCAAAACTGCTCAACTGTAAAACAACATCTAACGAAAAACTACTATTTAGGAAATTTTTAACCTGTTGAAAATTTTCTCGATGGCGACATATATTATTAAAATCATCAGAAAGGGGCTTCAAAATAACTTTTTGGGGCATAGGAGGATTGGGTATCCCAAATCTACAAATTTCTAGTCCGCGAACCCTGCGGAGGCAAGTAAAACTATGCGTGTGTATTTGATACACTAAAAACGGCGCTAAATCTGTATTTGTTACATCTGTGGTAACGAACTGGTCAATAAAACTTATAACGGGTGAAAAGGAATCTTCATTACTGAGGTCTATTTAGGGAGCATCTTTCAGCCAAAACATCCCGTGAATATGGGGAGAGCCTCTCTGCTGAAACTCAACGCGCCAATAATGCCTAACAACAAAATTCTCACCGAAAATCCCTCCCTGACTTTTCATTACCTTTAACAACTCCCTATATCTATGTTCGAAATACCTTGCACAAGTGACTGGATCTGACCTAATGAGTCGAGCCTTTTCCCTAAACTGTAAATTTGACGCTTCTTCTTCTGTGATATCAACCCTATCAACTGTTTTGCTAAGAATAACTAAAAGTTCTGTCCACTTTGTTTCGGCTGCCGACAAAGTAATAAAAAAAAGTGGGGAGTCCAAATTGCCTAATCATTGCCATAACCTTTTTTTTTCATCCTCCCAATGAGCAGGAGACGTGCGAATACCCTTCAGAACCCTATAACCCTCATCGTGACGTATTAAATTATTGACAAAATCCTCACTAAGCACATTGGATGCCGTAGTTGCGCGGGGAACGCTATGTTTACGTAAACAAATGGAAGTATTGTTTCTAATTGTAATCAGCTCTAACTTCTTGTAATCAAAAAATAATTTATCTGTTCTGCAACCTCTTCTACCTACATTTCTAAGTTCAGACCTAACTATGGTTGCATAACTTGCAGAAGTCCTTCTTTTATTGCCGGCATAAATAGTGGGAAATGCTAATTCTTCGCAATCGGAATCTAAAATCATATCTAAGGGCCTTTGCCCTTCACCTGGTGCTATTGTTACTCTTTGTATGCCGGCGTCATCTATCTGAATATTTTCGAGCATGGTCTCTTGCCCACCGGGATTAAGCTCCTCGCCTTAGTCTTCAGGATGAACTTGGTCTTCAGAATGAGTAGTGTCCTCATATCTGTGTAGAATTTCTTCTACAAATTCCCTATCTTCCTCACTAGCATAAAATGGAACTATTTGGGATTCAAAAGAATCAAGCCTCTGTTCATTGATTGTTACATTATGTTTCCTGTACAACTCGGTGCTAACTAAAAACCTAAGTGCGCTATCGATTTTGGCGGGCCTAATGGTTTCAGCCATGAAATCATGACCATATTCCATTCTACGCTTGAGGTGGAGCTCTATAACCTCGGTTTCATTAAATGCTCTAGGGAGCGACGTTACTACACTGCTAACTGGAATCGGGACATTAACTACAGCTCCTTTAATTGCGCTTTGACGCTCATGGCCTGTTGCCTTAATAATCATAAAAGGGAGACGAGGAGAAATGAGGCGTTCCTCTAAAGGGCTAAGACCCATAAGACACTCTGGCAAAACTGGGAAATCTAGACCATTTGAAATGGCAAATTTTGGTTTCGTATTTTTCGATATATGCGCAAAACAAGTTGAACAAAAAGTAAGAATATCATCAATGGGAGGGAACTGAGTGGCAATATCTAATATCGGACCACTGAACTGATAGCTATCTTCTATAAGAGTTCGGGACTTTGACTTTAGCTTGTGGGGGAACCATAGACCCTTGCACGAATAGCAAATCTGACAGGGACCTAGCTTTACAATTCTATTAAACTTTTCTATCTGAGCTATTAAATTGGGTTGACGATTTGGGTATCTAACATCCTGAAGGGTATTCGCACGTTCCTGTCTATTACGCAATGCATTTCTCCTATTCTCTGCAACTCTATTTCCACTGATACTCCTATACTGGCTTACTCGCTGACTTATACTTCTAACAATTTCGCGATTCGCTTGTTGTACTACTATCCGAGCACTTCGGCGTGCCAAAGTATTGCGTGCCCTTTCAATAACCCTACGCTCTGAGTTTCTCCTATCCTGAGATCTACGAATCCTATCTTGTTCCCTTTCTTCTACACGACGGCCAATATTTGTTCGCCTACTTAACGATCTACTAGAAGAGTTGGCTGCCTGTTCTTATTCCCTTAAAACTCGATCTCTTCGTCGTTCCCTACGATCATCTGTATTTTGCTCTTGCTCATTGGCCCTATATTCCGAATTCCTCCTACGCGTTGACCGGCGTCGAGTATCGGCCGCTTGCTCTGCCTGCCTAATCACTGGATCCGTTCGACGTTGCCTATGATCTACTGTATTTTGTATTTGCTCCGCCTGCCTAATATCTGGATTCATTCGTCTTTCTCTATGCTCTACTGTGTTTCGTTCTTGTTCGTTGGCCCTGTTTTCTGAATTTCTCCTACGCGTCGACCGGCGTCGAGTATCGGACGCTTGCTCTGCCTGCCTAATCACTGGATCCGTTCGACGTTTCCTATGCTCTACTGTGTTTCGCTCTTGCTCGTTGGCCCTATTTTCTGAATTTCTCCTAAACGTCGACCGGCGTCTAGTATCAGCCGCTTGCTCTGCCTGCCTAATCACTGGATCCGTTAGACGTTCCCTATGTTCTACTGTGTTTCGCTCTTGCTCGTTGGCCCTATTTTCTGAATTTCTCCTAAACGTCGACCGGCGTCTAGTATCAGCCGCCTGCTCTGCCTGCCTAATCACTGGATCCGTTCGACGTTCCCTATGCTCTACTGTGTTTCGCTCTTGCTCGTTGGCCCTATTTTCTGAATTTCTCCTAAACGTCGACCGGCGTCGAGTATCGGCCGCCTGCTCTGCCTGTTTAATCACTGGGTCCGTTCGACGTTCCCTATGCTCTACTGTGTTTCGCTCTTGCTCGTTGTCCCTATTTTCTGAATTTCTCCAAAGCGTCGACCGGCGTCGAGTATCGGCCGCCTGCTCTGCCTGCCTAAACACTGGATCCGTTCGACGTTGCCTATGGTCTACTGTATTTTGCATTTGCTCCTCTAATCTGAAATTGATGTTTTGCCTACGAGTTGACCGTCGTAAGGTATTAAGAACCTGTTCCTCTTCTCTATTTTCTATACTGAAGTTGGCCCTACGCGTCTGCTGATATTCTAGATTTCTTTGCCTTTCTATTTCTGCGTATAAATCATTATTCCTATTATTCCTATTTCTCAATCTCCTTCTTTGAGACTGCTGAGAAGCTGAAAGTCTATTCAAACGGGGCATATTGCTGATATAAAAGAAGTCTAAACGAAAATAAAAAACTTGACAAAAGTAAATATAGTAAGGAATTAATTAAACTTCAGAAAAATTTGGAACAATAAAAAAACTCTATTTAAATGAATGTAAAAAAATATTGTAAAAACGAAAAATTTGACTTAATTTGAAAAAAAGGTGAATAAAAAAAGTTGTTGTTGATATATGGTAAATGTATAAAATAAAGTGAAATGAAAATGTGATAAGAGAAATTAATATGTATATAAAAATTGATTAGGGAGTAATTAAAAACTTAAGTAATTTAAAAAGGGATAATGAAAAAATTTAAGTACAAAATTTTGTTTTCAAAAAGAAATTTTTGAAATAACGGAGAATTAAACGGATTTTTAAAATTTAAAAAACAATAATAGAAAAAACTTTGAAATTTTTATGAAAATGGGGGTATGTATGTTTATATAAAATGAAACAAAATTAAATGGTAAAAAAAAATTTAAAAAATAGTAATTATTAAAAATAAATTCATGAATGTCTTGAAAAAAACAATTTTATGAATGGCTGAGGTGAAAAGATAAAAAATGTAAAGATTGACTCACAATTTTCCAATAAAACAAGCGTCAGACGAAATAACATACGTTATTTCACACTAAAACACGCGCGGCGCGATAATCTTAATTAGCGAACGCACTTTAAAACAAGACTATTTACTGACTTTTTGGAAAATCACAATTCACTTTTTTAGCAATTTTTAATATTCACAGCACAATGAAGAAAAACTATCACAAAACCGATTTTTACACTTGTAGGATAAGTTTTAAACTAATTCGCGGGCAGATAGCGAATCCGCAAAGAAGTCAGACTTTTAGGTATATGAATAGGAAAATACGTCTTAACCGCCCATTCAAAAAAAAAAACCATAAAAAGCAGGTCACCGGTCGGTGCAGGTGTGTATGCATTAGACGCAGGTGCGGGACAAATGTAACGCTCGCGCTTACTTACGCAACAGGTAATGCCGTCATTATGGAATTTTCAGGAACCTTTTTTACATCCTTTTTTAGACAGATACTAGACAGGTACCGATTTCCTAGTGTGGGTTTTCCAAACCCGCCATAAACTAAAAAATCATGGCCGTGAACTCCCGCTACATAATACAAATACATACAATACATACAAATGTGATCCTAATTTTCAGTCAATGATCCTATATACATATGTACATATGTATTCATTTGTATGTTTATAAATTTACATATATCTCTTTCTCTCTACCTTATACGTACACATACAATTCTATAGCTAAAATTCAAATGCATATACATATTTATATATGAGGGTTTGCAAATAATATGAGTTGCGCGTATATACATACATATGTATATTTTTATGCGAAATAGATATGTGTATATTCATACACACATACATACATATACATTTACATATACTCCCATCCACCAAAAACACTTGAGCCATTAAATGCACAGCATAGAATATCGCATGCTATATTGCCACTCTTGCGAACCAGTGTCGCCCTTGGCAGTACAAAACATACTTAGCTATATCTCCGACATTTATTGACCGACTCGGGCAAAACTTGGTCAGCTGGTCCAGTTTGGGTTTATAATTAGGTGTGCCAAGTAAGAACACGATATCTTTTGTACAGCTCTAGTTATTCGCTTTCCCGATTTGCGGGGGCGAAAGTGGGCGAGGCAAAAAATTGAAACAAACTTGATCTGTGTATGTATTAGACGCATGTTCACACCAAATTTGGTGGCTCTAGCTCTTATAGTCTCCGAGATCTAGGTGTTCATACGGACGGACGGACAGACGGACAGACGGACGGACGGACAGACGGACGGACAGACAGACATGTCTCAATCAACTCGGCTGGTGATGCTGATCAAGAATATATATACTTTATGGGGTCGCAAATGCTTTCTTCTGTCTGTTACATACATTTTAGCGACTTTAATATACCCTTTTACCCTATGGGTATATTCTTGATCAGCATCACCAGCCGAGTTGATTGAGACATGTCTGTCTGTCCGTCCGTCTGTCCGTCTGTCCGTCCGTCCGTATGAACACCTAGATCTCGGAGACTATAAGAGCTAGAGCCACCAAATTTGGTGTGAACATGCGTCTAATACATACACAGATCAAGTTTGTTTCAATTTTTTCCACGCCCACTTCCGCCCCCGCAAATCGCGAAAACGTATTACTAGAGCTGTATTAAAGATATCGTATTCTTACTTGGCACACCTAATTATATACCCAAACTGGACCAGCTCACCAAATTTTGTCGAAATCGGACAATAAATATCGGAGATATACCTATATGAGTTTTGCACTGAATTGCCAAGGCGACATTGGCTGGCAAGAGTGAGCGAGACAGCATGCGTTCGCTGTTGCTGCATGTTAAAGAGAACTCTGCATGAAATTGATGGCGATTTCGAGGATATTCCATTTCATTTAATATAACTAGTTGGTACAGGGTATACTCAATGTCGGCAGGGACGACTTGCTTGCTTCATTTAATATTCAATTCAGTAATATATGAAATTTTCATTTAATAATCAATTCAATAATATATGAAATTTCCATTTAATATACAATTCAATAATATATGAAATTTTCATTTAATATTCAATTCAATAATATATGAAAATTCCATTTAATATTCATTAATTTTCATTCAATATTCAATAATATATGAAATTTTCATTTAATATTCAATTCAATAATATATAAAATTTTCAATTAAAATTCAATCTATATATATAAAATTCTCGTGTCACAGTTTTCGAAGTCATACTCCTCCGAAACGGCTTGACCGATTTTGATGAAATTTTTTGTGCTTATCCGGTATCTATGAGAATCGGCCAACATCTATTTTTCAGCCCCTTTCTTTCTCACTCCCTACCACATTCTTACATACATACAAAATATACACATTCTAACATACATACATACATACTTACACTAAGTAAGCTAGGAAATTATTTATATGCCAAAACAACGTTTGCCGGGTCAAATAGGTTATTATTTATGTATGTTTTGTACAATAAGCAATGCCAAGAAAACGCAAAGGGGCTGATTTGGGCCGCAGTAAAAGTAACGCTCGGTACTTGTGAAATAGCAGATCCGAAAGAGCAGAAGTACAAATCCAGCAACAAAATACTGATGCACGTGTCAGAATGGCGCAATTACATCAAGAAGAGCCAGAAGATACACGAGCAGAACGCAATGAAGTCAGAAGATAAGAACAACGACAATCACGCCGTTTCACAGCCAATAGACTAAGAACAAATTACGAACAACGACAACAGGTACATCGAGCATTTAAATGACATCGTTCGGAGCAACAGAAATAGTTCGAAATACTAATACAAATGGTCACCAATTCAATTCTACATTTAAAATCAGAGGCCATATCATAAAGAGTCAGAAAGAGGGCTCACAGCTGCCAATGCCAAACAAACCACATAAATTCTTACAAATATACTTTATGGGCGGCAAGGAATCTGGAAGCGCACTTGCCAATCGCGTGAATGCACGTTGTGATTATAATAACTTTGATTCACTTTATGGCAGGCGCATCGTCAGCGAGCTAGATGCTCTTTTGAACGAGCACAACGAGTTGTTGAAAATATTCAAATAACATAATATTACAAAGCGATAATTACGCTATCGTCATTAATCCTGATAAAACACCAGCTGGAGAGCATATTCGTAGATTCAATGCACCCGTTGTTGATGATGTTGCTGGAATCATGGTTGTCGACTTTACAGCTGCACGAGAAATTGTGATTTGTAGAAGAAATGGTAATCTTCAGTTAATTTCTGACGCACATCGTTCATATGACGCTCTCCAATATCCGCTAATATTCTGGAAGGGACAAGACGGATATTGCATAAACATAAAACAATGAGACCCCGTATCAGGTACTTCATTGATTATTATTTTAATCATTAATCATTTAACAAAAAAATTAAATTATTACAGAAGCTGAAACAAACAAGACCGTTAGCTCAAAGGATTATTATGCGTACCGATGAATGATTAGACGTGGTCTGGACAAAGTCATTTTACGATGACGTGAGCTTTGTCAACAATTCATGGCCGATATGTACGCGAAGATTGAAAGCGAACGACTACGATACTTAAGATGTAATCAACAAAAGCTGCGTGCGGAAGAGCACATTCATTTGCGAGACGGTATCAACAACAACGCCGACGTCTCCGAAATTGGTAACCATGTCATTTTACCATCATCGTACATAGGCAGTCCACGTCATATGCAAGAATATATACAGGATGCTCTGAATTTCGTGCGCGAATATGGAAATTACTAGAAAATTATTTATATGGCAAAACAACGTTTGCCGGGTTTTCTAGTAGTATATGAAATTTTCATTTAATATTCAATTCAATAATATATGAAATTTCCATTTAATATTCAATAACATATGAAATTTTCATTTAATATTCAATTCAATAATATATGAAATTTTCATTTAATATTTAATAGTATATGAAATTTTCATTTAATATTCAATTCAATAATATATGAAATTTCCATTTAATATTCAATAATATATGAAATTTTCATTTAATATTCAATTCAATAATATATGAAATTTCCATTTAATATTCAATAATATATGAAATTTTCATTTAATATTCAATTTAATATATGAAATTTTCATTTAATATTCAATTCAATAATATATGAAATTTCCATTTAATTTCAATTCAATAATATATGAAATTTTCATTTAATATTCATTTCAATAATATATGAAATTTTCATTTAATATTCAATTTTCATATGTATTATTTTAGTGTATCTATATATATAAAAGAAAGTCGTGTTAGTTACACCACTTATAACTCAAGAACGGCAGAACAGATTTGGCTGAAAATTGGTAGGGAGGTAGCTTAGAGCCAGGAGATGGACATAGGATACTTTTTATCCCGTTCGACAGCGTTCCCGTGTGACTTGACATTAAGAAATAAATAAAATATTTTCGAACAAAGTTTGCCGGATTAGTTCTGTCATCGATGAACTCAAATTGATATTTGTAAGAAATCAATATTAAAACTATTTCTATTAAATTAATAATTATACTTGGAATGCTTCATCCAAGAATTTTCAAAGACGGAAGCAAGGTGATGCGTTTCCTGGGTATCCAGATGTGCGTTCTACTGATGCTCTTGGTCGTATGTATACAGTTCATCCAAAGAATGATGAATGTTTCTATTTGCGGTTGTTGCTGGTAAATGTGCGTGGGCCAACTTCATTTGAGACACTACGAACTGTTAATTGTGTAATATTCCCAACATATCGTGCTGCATGTGAAGAATTGATCTTATCAGAAAACGATACCCATTGGGATACGACAATCGCTGAAGCCATTATCTCTGCATCTCCAAGTCAGATACGCACATTATTCGCTATAATAATTTCGACATGTTTTCCATCAAACCCAAGTAACCTGTGGCACAAATACAAGGATAGTATGTCAGAAGATATTTTACATCAAAGTCGTGTCAGTTCCAGAAATCACGATATTGAGATGAATGAGGAGATACATAATCGTGCTTTACTCTTGATCGAAGATATGTGTTACCTCATGTGCGGTAATTTATTAATCAGGTTAGGAATGCTAGCGCCAAATCGTGAAATGAATGACGCATTTAATCGAGAATTGAAACGGGAACGTGAATATGATCACTAGGAATTAGATTTAGTAGTTCAAAGGAATGTACCCCTGTTGAATTACCAACAAAAGGAAGTTTATGATACTTTAATGAAGGCAATCGCTGATGAAAATGGTGGTTTATATTTCCTAGATGCCCCTGGTGGAACTGGCAAGACATTCCTTATGTCATTAGTTTTAGCAACTGTTCGGGAGAGATCCAACATAGCGGTTGCAGTTGCTTCTTCTGGAATAGCAGCCACATTGTTAGAAGGATGCCGTACGGCTCATTCAGCATTCAAATTGCCGTTAAATCTTCAAACTATTGAAGAACCAACGTGTAATATTGCAAAACACTCAGCAATAGCCAAAGTTTTAGCGGCATCGAAAATCATCATCTGGGACGAATGCACAATGGCGCATAAACGTGCATTAGAAGCATCGATCATATGACGCATTGCAATACCCACTGATGTTTTGGCAAGGAGAAGATGGATATTATTTTAATATTAAAATGATAAATCCGTTGAATGGTAAAGTATCAGTATCTTAATAATGGTTAATGTCTGCATAACAACGTTTGCCGGGTTTTCTACTATTTAATAAATATATTAAATTATTTAATATTGAGATATTTATATTTTCATAAAATTTATATATATAAATATTTATTTTTATATTATTTTATATGCTCGAAGAAATTTGTTTAATATATTTATGTTTTGTCCATTATTAGTAAATTAACCAATCACATCACTTCATAAACACTTATGTTCGGACTTAGTAAATTTTCGCCGTGTTGTTGAAATCCCCAAAAATAGTGTGCCTCTTTCCGTCAATTCCTTTTAATTTCAGTTTTTGCAATCATATAATATAATTCCCCACTGAAGCATGATATGAGAGAGCTACTCACACTCATGTTGTGAGGAATTTTTTTATGGATTATTTAATGCTGTAGTTTTCCCGCATACCGATTAACTCGATCAGTAGGGAGGCGAAAATCTGACCCAAAGGAGCGGCGAATTTGTTTGTCAATTTTGACAGGAGGTGTCAAAATTTCTTTTGCAAGGTTAAGCCTTGAGACTGTTTTCCGGTCAGAATTCTTTTCAACTTGATTAGCCCTCGTGACCAGACGTACTTGTCTGAAAGTATAAATTGTTAACCCATGCAGTCCGTGAGTGCAAATATTTTAGTGAAAGTTAAGTGCTAATTAGTGGTGCAACTGGATGCATAATTCAAGCTAAGAGCTTTTCTTTTTTGCAAGGTAAGCCAAAGGGTTTATTTAGCTAGAGTCAGTATTGATAATTTTTGTCCCCAGCAAAGACCTCCAATTTTTCTGAGTCTAAATTGACTCCAAATACTTAAAAGAAAAAAATAAGACAAAAAGAAGTCAAGGCAGAAGCAGCACTATCTTCATTTGCCAATGCGTTAAAGCCAGAGGGAGAGAGCAAAAGTCTAGTGTGCATTGTGACGACAGAAATTTTAACATGTTTAATTATTTCCATCAGATTTTAATGAGTATGCAAGGCATACTGAAAAAGTGAACTGCAATATATTTTGGCAGTCTCCTCAACAGCGTGTCATCCATCGAAGGCCTTCATCGGATACATCGAGGGGTAAGTGAAGCATAATTGTCCCTTGTTAACATTTCTAAAGTCCACAATGATATAAAACATAAAAGTGAAAGTAAAAAGAAAAAAAAAAAACGAAAGAAAGAAAATATTTCGCAAGAGTAACCACTAGTCGCGATGAGTGAGGTGATCTTTTTTTAACAATTGCTTAGTGAAGCCAAAAGGCAAAAGAAGAATGTGAATATTTAGTCACGTGCTAACGTCAGATTCGTAGAAAGAATATTACAACAAAAACAATATAAAATCGCTTGCAATTAAGATTTAAGGAAAAGAAAAAAAAAAAGAGAATAACAGCTGATTTAGTTCGAGTAGTTGAATTTAATAATTTTTGTTTGGAGATGCTTGCAAGGGCGCGGCCATCCTAAGTGACTTACATTGATCGACCATTAGTTGCGCCTTGATTGTTGGTTAATGAAATTATCTTAGTTATTATTTTTTTTCTTGCATACATATATAATTTAAATGTTAAATTCAATTTAATTGTATAAATTTTAGTTTGTATGAGCATTTTTTTTTTTTTTTTTGACTATATGCCACCATAATGAAGTTTACAGAGATATCAATGTAATTTAATGAGTATAAAGTTTTCGAAGTCACAATGAAAAATTATTACTGTACATAAATGAAGGAATGAAATCATAATGAATTGTTAAATTAAAGCGTTGGGTTTCTGAACGTAGGGAAATGGGATAATGGACCACTTTTGGGAGTTCTTCGAGAATGATGGCATTACCAATTAATGGAGAGCTCAGGTAGGGAGGGTACAGAAGCCATGTTGCAGTTACATATTTGCAACGATATTGTGTCATGTTAATCTTTTCTGTGTTTATTGGCTAGGGATCAATCACAATGTGATATGTATTCGGAAGAGGACTAGGAGATAGGAAAAGAACCCCCCCACAGGCTGTTTTGCTGGCCGTTTCCGATTGTCCCATACGACGCTTTTCTCCGAATCTATAACCTTCTGAGACAATTTGGAATAACTGTTTGTCTATGATAGTCAGTTTGCCCGCTTGTTCATTACAATGTACACTCAATTGCTTGCCGACAATTGAATATTGGTTAGAGGACTAAAGCGGTATCCAAAATTGCCTTTAAAAATCCATATGGATTATGAGATTTAGATATATTTGATAAAAAGTCTTTATACTTTGTTTTCTTATATTTATATCTGATAAATATAATATTATCTGCAGGCTTCACTACTTGGTGGTGCCTTTCCGTCAATTCCTTTTAATTTCAGCTTTTGCAATCTCATATATGTATACTTCCCTATGAAGCTACTGAGAAAGCAATATATGACAATTTTTTATGGTTAGAACTAGCGGGCGGCGATATCGAATTGTCTTTATATATCTATATGTATTATTGGATATACATATATTTGATGAAAAAGTAGTGTATATACTTTGTTTCCTGATATATCTGATAAATATAATATTGTTTGCAGGCGCATCACTACTTGGTTTGGGGCCTTTCCGTCAATTCCTTTTAATTTCAGCTTTTGCAATCACATATATGTATACTTCCCTATGAAGCAACTGAGAAAGCTATACAGGTGGTTGTTATGTATGTACACTCGATTGTTGGCCGACAATTTGTATATGGTTAGAACTAGGGCGGCGGTGTTATCTGACTGATATATTAACAACATGTTAAATATTTATAATTTTTAATATACTTTAACAATATATAATTTTCATTAATATGATTATAAATAAATAATTTATCTCATATCATATCATTATTTTGGTCAATATTAAGATTTTCAGGAAATCCATTTTATATTCGTCAGTAAAAATATGACATGTCAATTGGATACCCGTGCCTGGGCAGCGGCACATTTTGGTTGCAAAATTCTTTTCTGCATACCATTTTATAATAATATTATAATGGGAAAACCATTTTTATACCCTGTACCCATAGGGTAAAAGGGTATATTAAAGTCGCTAAAATGTATGTAACAGGCAGAAATATACATTACCGACCCCATAAAGTATATATATTCTTGATCAGCATCACAAGCCGAGTCGATTGAGCCATGTCCGTCTGTCCGTCCGTCTGTCCGTCTGTCCGTCTGTCCGTCCGTCTGTCCGTCTGTCCGTCTGTCCGTCCGTCTGTCCGTCTGTATGAACACCTAGATCTCGGAGACTATAAAAGCTAGAGCTACCAAATTTGGTGTGAACATCCGTCTAATGCATAGACAGTTCAAGTTTGTTTCAAATTTTTGCCACGCCCACTTCCGCCCCCGAAAATCGCGAAAATAAATTACTAGAGCTGTATTAAAGATATCGTATTCTTACTTGGTATACCTAATAATATACCCAAACTGCTCCACCTGACCAAATTTTGTCCAAATCGGACAATAAATGTCGGAAATATACCTATATGAGTTTTGCACTGAATTGCCAAGGCGACATTGGCTGGCAAGAGTGAGCGAGACAGCATGCGTTCGCTGTTGTTGCATGTTGAAGAGAATTTTGCATGAAATTGATTGCGATCTTGGGGGTGTTCGATTTTATTGAATATAAGGTACAGGGTATACTCAATGTCGGCAGGGACGACTTGCTTGCTTCATTATAATTATATTCGAATCATCAAGCAAAGGATAAGCTTCAGTGGATCGCAGTATGGCAGATGCTCAACCACTTACAACACCTTGCCTGTTACAAAAGTCGTTTACAATTGATTCTAGGCTTTGTCATTGTATTAAATAATGTTTTAATATGTAACTAGCGCGGCATCAGGTGATTGAAGATCCTCCCAATTTACTATGTCACAAATAACATTGGCGTCTCAACCATTGTCGTTTATAAAATAAACTTTTAATGGTTTAGAAGCCATACAATGCAAATTGCCCCTTATTTATCATTGCAGTCCAGCACGGATACGACCTTAGAGGCGTTCAGGCATAATCCAAGGGACGTAGCGTCATACCACTGTTCGCTCGAACAAGTATTGTGCCATTGGTCCGTACCTGCGGTTCCTCTCGTACTACGCAGGAATGCTGTCGCAACAACGTTTTGTCATTAGTAGGGTAAAACTAACCTGTCTCACGACGGTCTAAACCCAGCTCACGTTCCCTTGCATGGCTGAACAATCCAACGCTTGGTGACATCGAAGGATCAAAACGCGACGTCGCTATGAACGCTTGGCCGCCACAAGCCAGTTATCCCTATGGTATCACCTGACACCTGACACCTCTTGTTAAAAACTCTTTAACCAAAAGGATCGATAGGCCGAGCTTTTGCTGTCCCTGTGTGTACTGAACACCGAGATCAAGTCAGCATTTGCCCTTTTGCTCTATGTGTGGTTTCTGTCACACTGAGCTGGCCTTGGGACACTTCCGTTATTATTTGAGAGATGTACCGCCCCAGTCAAACTCCCTACCTGGCAATGTCCTTGAATTGGATCATAACTGAGTAATTGGAGTTATACCAAAAATTTCAAATTGAAAATACATAAATGCATTCTCTCATTAAAGAATTTGTTTGCGATTATATAACAAACTCGTGATACTTTGATCAAGAAGCTTGCATCAAAACCCAATACCATAAGATATAATAAATATATCCGTATAATGGCTAGGAACTGATACACGTTTCATTTAATCAAGTAAGTAAGGAAACAATAAGAGTAGTGGTATTTCATTGACGATATTAAACACAAGGAAAAATATCTCCCACTTATTCTACACCTCTTATGTCTCCTTACACTGTCAGATTAGAGTCAAGCTCAAAAGGGTCTTCTTTCCCCGCTAATTATTCCAAGCCCGTTCCCTTGGCTGTGGTTTCGCTAGATAGTAGATAGGGACAGTAGGAATCTCATTAATCCATTCATGCGCGTCACTTATTAGATGACGAGGCATTTGGCTATTTTTTTTTTTTTTTGGATCGCTAAGGTAGGGAAATCTTCGAAAGGTTCTCCTAGCATGCACGATTCACTGCTTCTTCAGAAAATCCTCACGGTGGCAATTCTACAGCGCCTACGTACTAAAACCCTCCTCGTGTTTTCCACTTGCGCGATGTTTGTACCTTTGATGTTATGCCAAGGTAGCAAGCAAATAATGAACCAGGTATTTGGTCAAGTCCAAGCTCGAGACTATCCGCAATAATGCATGAACTGTTTAAAGCACAGTAATCCTCCTTTCACTACTCTGACACTGATGATATTGCTATCACCGGTGATGAGGAGATCCTTCGCAATCAATCGTTTAACCGACTGACCGCTCCAAATTCCTCTCCAGTTGAGTGTTGCGGAGTGGAACTCGATGTTACCAGTCACTTCAAAAATTCGCCGCAATTCCGTACGTACGTCCTGTCTGTCATACCTTTCGACTTTACGCTGATGCGCATCATCTAAGGAAAGTCCGTCTGTCACAACCTGTGCGTCAATCACATAAGCGTGATTCTGTCGGATAGCCACCAGGTCAGGTTTATTTAATTCGGTCTCGCACTGAAGACTTGGTTCAACATGGACGACATAGCCTTTCCGCTCAAGTCCCCGTGTCTAACTATCCGCCTCCCGTGAGTTCGATAGCATTGCTGCAAGATGTGGTTTGTTGTCTCGGGAGCACCACATCCTGCACGACACCGTCTCCCCAATTCGTGCCTTCCCCTCGTAGTACGAGACTTCGAGGGTAGGGCATTTATCCTCAGCTTGATTCCGTTTAAATATTCCTTTCCTGTTACCAAACGCGTTGGCTGACACACCCATCCATGTTGCTGGCGAAAATGTCCAGCTTCACGGAGACCGCTACCATCAACAGACATGTGCAACCTGTTTGCCCAGTACGAATCTATCTCTGCACGAGTGAGCAGCCTACCAATTCCCGCTAGTAATCTATCCCGGGCCCTTTGCATCTCGTCGTCAATGAAGGAGCTGGCTACCTCGGATTGCTCGAGGTGAGGCCATTTGATATTGCTCAATCGTTTCAGACGTAGCATCGGCGCTGTCCATCGTAATGATGGAACCCCGAGACCCTCACAAGTGTGGGGGGCGTGGAAGAAAGCTACTGACACGTCCAGTGGGAGATCTAGCCATCTCCTAACGGTAGATCGTACCAACCTGTCTAGTTTTCTCAGAACGCCTATCGTCACACTACCAAGGGTTAGCTTGTGATAGAGTTTTGGGATAAGGACCGTCCTGAGGGCAAACAACTTCTGTTGTGGTTTCAGAGGGGCCCGAGACAATCGTAATAGCTTCGGACCGAAGTCGTCGGTTGGATCGAAACGAGCCCGCCCATCCGCATTAAACCTGATGCCTAGATACTTCCACTCTTCTGTGCGCTTCAGTGAAGGACACTCGCGCGAGCCTACACAAAAAGACCGCCGTTCAACGACAGTACATTTCTGCTTGGCCTGCCCCTTAATACTGACAGTGAAACACTTATCAGCGTTAAGGGTGAGTCCCACCGACGATAAGAAATCGACGGTGATGTCCAACAGTTTCTGAAGGCCCATTGGAGTTTCCGCAAAAAGCACCAAATCATCTGCGAACGCTGCCGCGTTTGTAATGGCATTTCCGACTTTGGCACCAACCCTATCAGGAAAAGACCTAAGCAACCGATCAATGATCAAGTTGAATAGTATAGGAGACAAAGGGTCACCCTGCTTGACGCCTCGAGCAGGGACGAATTCCTCTGATCTCCATCCTTCCCCATTAAGAGTGGTACCGCCGCCCTCGTACAACTTCCGTAAGTAGTCGATAAAATCTTTTGGAGCACCATATGCAGTTAGGGTGTTGTATACTGCTTGGTGAGACACCGAGTCAAATGCTTTGCTAACATCAAGTGTTGCAATATAGCACGACTTCCACCGTTTATGATGTTCCCGCAAAATTAAATCAACCATCGTCGCATTATCAGCACAACCATCGGTAGGTAGGAACCCTCGCTGATGCGGATCCCAGTTGACTGACGAGGTCAATCGGGAAGCCAAAATGGCATTTAGTTGCCTGACCAAAACCGAGGAAACTGTTATTGGACGAAAGTCTTGCGGACGATTTGCCGTCACCGTCTTCGGAATGAAAACGGTTCTGGCCAGTCGGATAGGTCGGGGTATGTTGCCGCACCATAGAATTAGGTTCATTATGCGTAGCATAATACCTGTTGCAAGGATTTTATGCATCTCCCGTTATGCTTGACCCAGTTACGTTGCACTGCTGCGTACTTTACTTTACCTTAATTGCCTTCTATTGCGAGGTCTCCTAGGAGGTCTCGACAGTTCAACTTGCTTGGGTTTCGGAAAAATTTCCAGGAGATAAATGGACAAACGTTGGAGAGTGGTTTCCCTTCCTAAGTCAGGCGCACTATCTATAATAGATTGCAAGACCTCGGCTCTCCATCGGGGATTGCACACAACAGGGCGGTAGCCCTGAAGTATCCGCAGGATTTCGCAGTTCGACTATTGTGGTATCATGATTGGAGGCGCATCTGTTGTTGATACTCGGTCTCTTCGCTCGATTGAACTAGGGCGACGCTGTGTGGTATTTGGTTCCAATGCTTCTGGGGCGTGAGCAACTTGCCCTCTGAGCTGTTCTAGTTTTGCCTTATTTTCGCCCCTCTTCCGATAGCATTTGATTGATTCGGAGCTACGGTGTTTAAAAAATTCCGCTAGCTTCCTATTTGGATACCTCAAATTACCACTTGCTTCGAGCTCCAATTCCCTCATTATCTAAAATAGATAAATTATGCCGCCGCCAAGTTATAATTGCGACACACTAATCATATATAGGGTAATTGTTATAATATATTAATTTACTATAACAAGTAATGAACATCAACAGTCCATTATGAGTAGGTTTTGTGCCACTTTTTCTCCACGTAACAATTTTCGTATGTATTTTTAAAAATACCTTAAGATTTCATAATTCTATATAAATAAATAGACATTGCCGATATTAAATGTATTAAATCATATGAATATGATATATGTACATATACTTCATTTAATATACCAACGCTCGACATCACACCACATAAAGAGGTTTTTTGCCACGTTTTCTGTAAGTCGCGCAGTTATGAAGGAAGGTACGTAACAATTTTCATATGTATTTTTAAAAATACCTTAAGACTTCATACTTTTATATAAATAAATAGACATTGCCGATATTATATGTATTAAATCATATGAATATGAGATATTTACTTTTAATTCATTTAATATACCAACGCTCGACATCACACCACATATAGAGGTTTTTTGCCACATTTTCTATAAGTTGCGCAGTTATGAAGGAAAATACCATTTAACTAACAATTTAATATAAAAAATTTTCATTTAATATTGAATTCAATAATATATGAAATTTTCATTTAATATTCAATTCAATAATATATGAAATTTTCATTTAATATTCAATTCAATAGTATATGAAATTTTTATTTAATATTCAATTCAATAGTATATGAAATTTCCATTTAATATTCAATAGTATATGAAATTTTCATTTAATATTCAATTCAATAGTATATGAAATTTTCATTTAATATTCAATTCAATAATATATGAAATTTTCATTTAATATTCAATTCAATAATATATGAAATTTTCATTTAATATTCAATAGTATATGAAATTTTCATTTAATATTCAATAGTATATGAAATTTTCATTTAATATTCAATAGTATATGAAATTTTCATTTAATATTCAATTCAATAATATACGAAATTTCCATTTAATATTCAATTCAATAGTATATGAAATTTCCATATAATATTCAATAATATATGAAATTTTCATTTAATATTCAATTCAATAGTATATGAAATTTGCATTTAATATTCAATTCAATAATATATGAAATTTTCATTTAATATTCAATTCAATAATATATGAAATTTTCATTTAATATTCAATTCAATAATATATGAAATTTCCATTTAATATACAATAACATATGAAATTTTCATTCAATATTCAATTCAATAATATATGAAATTTTCATTTAATATTCAAAAGTATATGAAATTTTCATTTAATATTCAATTCAATAATATATGAAATTTCCATTTAATATTCAATAATACATGAAATCCTCATTTAATATTCAAAACAATAATATATGAAATTTTCATTCAATATTCAATTCAATAATATATGAAATTTTCATTTAATATTCAATTCAATAGTATATGAAATTTTCATTTAATATTCAATAATATATGAAATTTTCATTTAATATTCAAATCAATAATATATGAAATTTTCATTTAATATTCAATAATATATGAAATTTTCATTTAATATTCAATTCAATAATATATGAAATTTTCATTTAATATTCAATTCAATAGTATATGAATTTTTCATTTAATATTCAATAGTATATGAAATTTTCATTTAATATTCAATTCAATAATATATGAAATTTCCATTTAATATTCAATTCAATAGTATATGAAATCTCCATTTAATATTCAATAGTATATGAAATTTTCATTTAATATTCAATTCAATAATATATGAAATTTCCATTTAATATTCAATAACATATGAAATTTTCATTTAATATTCAATTCAACAATATATGAAATTTTCATTTAATATTCAATAGTATATGAAATTTTCATTTAATATTCAATTCAATAATATATGAAATTTCCATTTAATATTCAATAATATATGAAATTTTCATATAATATTCAATTCAATAATATATGAAATTTTCATTTAATATTCAGTTCAATAATATATGACATTTCCATTTAATATTCAATAATATAAGTAATTTTCATTTAATATTCAAAACAATAATATATGAAATTTTCATTCAATATTCAATTCAATAATATATGAAATTTTCATTTAATATTCAATTCAATAGTATATGAAATTTTCATTTAATATTCAATAATATATGAAATTTCCATTTAATATTCAATTCAATAATATATGAAATTTTCATTTAATATTCAATTCAATAATATATGAAATTTTCATTTAATATTCAATAATATATGAAATTTTCATTTAATATTCAGTTCAATAATATATGAAATTTTCATTTAATATTCAAAACAATAATATATGAAATTTTCATTCAATTTTCAATAATATATGAAATTTTCATTTAATATTCAATTTAATAATATATGAAATTTTCATTTTATATTCAATTCAATAATATATGAAATTTCCGTTTAATTTTCAATTCAATAATATATGAAAATTTCATTTATTATTC